>WNWK01020649.1:0-35444 GCA_009830355.1 Cherax destructor | reverse complement strand
CCCACCGGCTTAAGTCAATGCCTTAACCTAGTCAAGTTAGTCACATTTACTTAAGGAAGGAGCACGGCATCTGACCTAGTAGCACAAGCTAGTCAGGTCCAACTCACATCCACCCACACCCATTCATGTATTTATCCATCTATTTTTAAAACTACACAACGTCTTAGCTTCTATGATGGTACTCGGGAGTTTGTTCCACTCATCCACAACTCTATTACCAAACCAATGCTTTCCTATATCCTTCCTGAATCTGAATTTTTCCTACTTAAATCCATTGCTGCGTGTCCTATCTAGGCTAGATATTTTTAGCACGCTATTTACGTCCCCTTCATTATTTACTGTTTTCCATTTATACGCCTCTATCTCATCCCCCCCTAATTCTACGCCTTTCTAGAGAGTGCAGATTCAGGGTCCTCAGTCTATCTTCATAGGGAAGATTTCTGATTCATGGGATCAACTTAGTCATCCTCCTCTGTACGTTTTCCAGTGCATTTATATCCATTCTGTAATACGGTGACCAAAACTGTGCAGCATAATCTAAATGAGGCCTAACCAAAGATATATAGAGTTGAAGAACAACCTGATGACTTCTATTATTTATACTTCTTGATATGAAGCCAAGGATTCTGTTAGCTTTATTGCGAACACTTATGCACTCCTGTCTTGGTTTCAGATTACTGCTAACCAGAACTCCTAAATCCTTCTCGCAATCTGTAATATTAGTATCTACATTATTTAGTTTATATGTGACATGGTAATTTTCCTGTCTAACATTTAGAACTTTGCATTTGTCTATATTAAACTGCATCTGCCACTTCTCCGACCACTGCATCAGTCTATTCAAATCATCCTGGAGTGCTCTAATGTCCTCATTTGAATGAATTGGACGGCCTGTTATGGTGTCATCAGCAAATTTGGTTATGTCGCTGTTTATTCCCTCATCTATGTCGTTTATGTAAATTGTAAACAACAAGGGGCCCAACACTGACCCCTGTGGAACACCGCTTGAGACTTGCCCCCATTCTGATTTCTCCCCATTTATGCAAACTCTTTGCTGCCTATTTTTCAACCACGCCTCAACCCAGGAAAAAAATTCTCCTCCTATTCCGTGTGCCTTAAGTTTCCTCAATAGTCTCTGATGTGGGACTCTATCAAAAGCCTTACTGAAGTCCATATACACAATATCATATTCATTACCATGATCTACCTCCTCAAATACCTTTGTGAAGAAAGTTAGTAAATTTGTAAGACAGGAACGCCCCTTTGTAAAACCGTGCTGAGATTCATTAATCAATTTATGCCTTTCAAGACGGCTACGAATTGCTTCGGCAATTTACATTCCTTTAAAACCCTCGTAAACAGTTCATCAGGACCTGGGGATACGTCAGCTTTTAATTTATCTATTTGTCTGAGGATCATGTCACTAGTTACCCCAATAGCGCATAGTTTATTTTCGTCCTGTTCTTCATAATTTATTATTTTTGGAATTTCGCTAGTATCTTCCTGTGTAAAAACTGAGAGGAAGTAGGTGTTGAAAAGTTCACACATTTCCTTATCACTGTCAGTAATCTGACATGAGTTACTCTTAAGTGGGCCTATCTTGTCCCTAATCTTACTTCTGTATACCTGAAAGAACCCTTTTGGGTTAGTCTTCGAATCCCTTGCGACTTTATCCTCATAATCCCTTTTTGCTTTTCTTATTCCTCTTTTTTATATCTCTCTTTAATTGAATATTTTGATTTCTTAACTGCCTATCCTCTCTTTTGATACGACTATATGTGCCTCTCTTTTGACTAATGAGATGTTTTAATCTATTATTTATCCATTTGGGATCATTTTTGTTAGATCTATTCTCTGAAATACGTCATATTGGTAACCAACACCACCTACCTGACCCATATTCAGGTCATCCCAATTTAGCTCACCCAGGTAATTTCTCAGTCCCATGAAGGCGGCCAAGCGGAAATCTGGGAGAGACTTGATTGCAGTTACCTGGGTAATTCCATGATATATTGAAACTAAGTGATTTGTGATCGCTTTCCCCAAGCTCATCATGAACCTCTAGATTATTAACTAGTGATTCTTTGTTGGCAAGAACCAAGTCAAGCAGGTTGTTTCCTCAAGTTGGTTCTGTCGCAAACTGTTTTAAAAAACAATCCTGAACCGTATCAAGAAAGTCACTAGATTCAAGATTACCTGTCATATTATTCCAACCAATTTGTCTAAAGTTAAAATCTCCCATTAACACAACATTTTTATATCTAGACGCCTTATGAATTTCGTTCCATAGCAGCTAACTGCACTCCCTATCTAGGTTTGAGGGCCTATAAATAACAACCAAAATTAATTTTTCACAACCTCCGAAAAACTGTAGCCAAACAGATTCTGTGTCCGATGTTTCTAATCTTATATCTTGTCTAACACAACAATTTAAATTATCTCTGACATACATCGCCACTCCACCACCCTTCCTGTTGACCCTATCAGTGTGGAATAATTTATAACCCTGTATGTTGCATTCAGAAGGCATTTCTTTATCTTTCAAGTTGAACCAGGTCTCTGTTATTACCTGCATTTGCAAGTAATCTTAGATCTATCTTATTTCTTAGACTCCTACTATTTGTATCGTAAACCTTAAGGGAGTTAGTCACTTGTTGCCCTCTACTAACTCTCTTTGTTTTTTGAGCAATTGCTTTGCCTTTATTAGCAACTTTATTTTGAATATTGTATTTTAAACATATCCCTGGTGTATCCTGGTAATATCTGCAGCCTGATTGTTTCCCACAAACACCCATACCTCTATAATCTATCAGTTTAAAGTCCTAGACAAGTCATCAATGATCCCCTCAATCGAATTGGCTAATGGAACCACTCCAACCCCAGAGAGATGAACCCCATCCCTTGCATACATATCATATTTGCCATAGAATTTGTCCCAGTTATCAGTGAATGGGATTGCAAGTTCCTTGCAGTATCTGTCTAGCCAGCAATTTATATCAATTGCCCTAGACATCTATTCATTGCCCACACCCCAAGATGCTACACATGATTGGAGTCCCTCCCTTAGACCTGACTACTTCTATGGCTGACCTGGGCTTATCCAGCAGCTCCTGTTTCCTGCCCTTCCCGATGTCATTTCCACCAGCACTAACACAGATAATGGGCTTGTTCCCATTACCTGACATAATATTATCCAACCTGCTGACTATGTCACCAACACCAGCTCCTGGGAGGCACACCCTCTGTCTGACCTTCCTATCTCTGTTACAAAAAGCACGGTCCATATATCTTACCTGAGAGTCTCCCACAATTAGAATATTATTACCTTGATTAGCAGGGAAGTCAATGGTACCTTTAACCTCACTAACCACTGAAGTACACTCGTCCTGGAGAACAGAGAATCGATTTCCTACCTTCACATCTTCTGTATTAACCTTCCTTATGATAAATTAGACACATATGCAACACTTGGGTATCTTTAATGAGGAAACGTTTCTTCACACAGTGGTTTCATCAGTCCAATACAAAGCAGAAAGTAGTAAGGAGAGGAGGAGTTTGAGGTAATCAGTCCCTCGGCCTGGAATCGATATGTTCAGTCCATCAATCTTGTAGAAAGTACAGCATAGGGCCGGATAAGTGATTTATATACTCAACTGTCTACATAATATAAGTCACTTCTCCGGCACTATGCTGTACTTCCTACAAGATTGATGGACTTAAACATCGATTCCAGGCTGAGGACTGATTACCTCAAACTCCCCTCTTTCTACTTTCTGCTGTATTGTGATGAAGACTGTGTGGCGAAAGTTTCTCATCAAAATACCCAAGTGCTGCAATTCAATTTATCAAGTTGTCTGTTCTCTGAACCATTCATATATAAACCTTCCTTATCTTCCTTCTTCCTGAATTGTGAACCACTTGCCACTTAAAGCGGCTGCAACTCTTTAACTCACTGCTGGATTCCAAGACACTACAGCAAGCCATGGTCTCGGTAACACTCCACGCTAATTCCCAGACAGCTTAGGGCAGTGACCTCGCGTGACCTCTGACCGGGATTCTAATTATTTTTAGTGTTTAAGTGTATCAAAGCCATTCAGGTTCTTACAAAATTGAATGAGATCTCCTCGTAGTTTTTCTTCCTAACTTTTATTTCTGAATGATGGTCTGAGTTTGGTATCTTTTCTCTGTACTCTCTACAGTATATCTTGGTCTTTTACATAGTAATTTGAAGACCAAAACTGGACGGCATATTAAAGAGGCTGTCTAACTAGTGAATTAAAGAGTCAGTTTGGTGTCTGGTGCTTTGTGATTAAAATTTCTAGCTATGAAACCTAACATTCTCTTGGCTTGGCTTCTCGCTGATTGGCGTTTCATGGTATTTCATGGTAAGTTTTTTTCTTCTTTTGTTTCAGTTACTTTGTTTTCAAACATTTTGTAATAATGTTTGCGATTGTTATGCCCAAAATGCATTACTTTGAACATATCTACGTTGAAATTTATCTTCTAAGGATGTCGTTTCTCCGAATGAAACCATGCCATGTCAGGAGAGGTATACCTGGAGTATACCTGGAGAAGGTTTCGGGGTCAACGCCCCCGCGGCTCGGTCTGAGACCAGACCTCGTTTATGTAGACAACTTCTTCACTAGCAGTGGCATTGTTCCGTACCTCAGGTGTTAGTACTAGTGCAGAGATATGTGGATGCAACAAGGGAGAATTGAGTTGGTAATCCATCCTGCGAGGGAGAATTGAGTTGGTAATCCACCCCTAGACAACACAAAGGAGATCAATAAGCCCAAAGCGAAGACTTGAACCACCAGTTACTGCTCTGGTGATGGTGTATTATCCTGTAAGCGGAAAAAGAGGTATGTAGTCACTATACCCGTCTTCTGATGCTGGCATTAAACCATCCAGTAAATGTCTTAGGCATGATCACTGCCAAGAGGAAAATGGAGGTTTCCTGCTCTAGTGTCATCAAAGCTTAAAACATGGGTAGCAGTGACATGCTAACCCATCATTTCAACACTCCTATGACCGTCAGAAGACAGTGTATGTGACTTTATCTTCTGGACATTACTGTCAGCATCTCTCTTGGTACCTGTACGAAAAACCCATGTCCCTGAAACAGTTTAATCATTAAGTAACGACTAGTGCATGCCAGCAGAACCGAGCCAGGCAAGACAGACAATTACCAGCAGTGGCATCCTCAAAACCAACTTATGGACAGACATTGTCAATATCAGCACTTTCTGTAAGTTGTTTTTCACAATTATATTTCCCCGTATTCGAAACCGATGGGTATGTGTGCAAGTTTAGCACCTACCAACGCTAAAACACATAGAACAAGATGGATGTGCATAGCGTGCTAGGGTCCCTCTCTGCCTCTCAGACACCTTCCATCGTCAGGATGGAACGTGTCTGATGTGTTATAATTCACGTGCTGATGTGTTATAATTCACGTGCTGATGTGTTATAATTCACGTGTCTGATGTGTTATAATTCACGTGCTGATGTGTTATAATTCACGTGCTGATGTGTTATAATTCACGTGCTGATGTGTTATAATTCACGTGTCTGATGTGTTATAATTCACGTGTCTGATGTGTTATAATTCACGTGCTGATGTGTTATAATTCACGTGCTGATGTGTTATAATTCACGTGTCTGATGTGTTATAATTCACGTGTCTGATGTGTTATAATTCACGTGCTGATGTGTTATAATTCACGTGCTGATGTGTTATAATTCACGTGCTGATGTGTTATAATTCACGTGCTGATGTGTTATAATTCACGTGCTACATACCGTTAACATAATTGTCTCCAGAATTATATAAAATGATATCAGCATTATGATACAAAAGTGCTGTAGCTCGGGTTTTGAAACATTACATTGTTACGTTAACTTTATTGATATTGTTTAATTATATATAAATTCTACCCCAGTGTTCATGCTCTTGTTATTTTTACATCACGTTACAAAGCCAAAAACATTTTTATTATTATTTATACACTGTTTTTCATCCCAAAAATAATTAGAGAGCTTGTACTGTGTACAGTTCTTTATCCTATTCATTCCTGGTATCCTGCACGGGGTTAAGCATGGCTTCAAGAGGTTGTACAGTTCTTTATCCTATTCATTCCTGGTATCCTGCACGGGGTTATACATGGTTTCAAGAGGTTCTCAAACCCAACAACCCCACTTAGTTCACATTTTATTGCTATTTGTGGCCAAGCAAAAGAAAATCGGGCGAAAGTGATAGGAGTAATTTGATATTAATAATATGTTTATTTACTACAAGTACATGCACAAGGTATACAGTCTAGCTGACATCAATGACACACTACTATATAGAAAGCCCCTTGTTATGCAGAGCATTTCGGGAAATTAGGTCAGTTTTGTCCCAGGATGCGACCCACACCAGTCGACTAATACCCAGGTACCCATTTTACTGATGGGTGAACATAGACAGCAGGTGTCTTATGGAAACACGTCCCTAATGTTTTCCAGCCGTACCGGAGGAGATTCGATTTCCGGACCTCAGAGTGTGAGCTGAGTGCGATAATGTCCATTTTTTCTGATGATAGATAAGCAGATAATTCGTCCTTTTTCTGGAATATACCTTCAGAGAGAGAGAGAGAGAGAGAGAGAGAGAGAGAACTGAAAGCTATTCAACATCCAACAAGTTGAACGTAAATGATAAAGAGCACTGCTTAATGTATACAAATAATAGACCCAGAAAGAAATAGCCCAGTATATAAATTTATATATTCATGACTAAGTGCTGGAACCATGGAGGTCACGCAGCGTCCGGGAAATATAAGGCACTCGGGTTTGATCCGCATATCTTTGTAACCATAAATATCATACTAAAATATTTTATCTTGACATTTTCAATAATACATGAGCACTTCACATTGCATAAGTGGATATTTTCAGCAGCATTAATATAGAAAACAATTATTATATATTGGGACCTTGAAGGGGTGTCTTGATACTATTGACGAGCTCAAGAACTCGTCAATGTAATAATATAATAATCATTGTTTCTATATTACTGTAGCTAAAAATATCCACTTAGTCATGCAATATGTATTGAAGCTCTCATATATTATTGAAAAAGTCAAGAAAAAAATATTTTAATATAATATCTATGATTACAAAAGCTATGAATTAATCGCAATTTAATATTTGCATATAAAAAACTTTATTTCTCTGTAAAAAAGTTCTCTTGTCGTAATTCTTCATTGAAATTAATAATCATCAAAGTCTAGTAATTATTATTTACACTAAACATAAATTATTCTGAAATGTTTCTGACGATTAAAATTTTTATTTAAATTGAGTTCTAATATTGTTGTGTTAAATGGTTTTTGAAAACCGACAAGTTGAACATTGAGACACTTATGCAATAGTTTATAACCCAGTATGTTGCACTCGGAAGGCATTTCTCTATCTTTCAGGTTGAACCAGGTCTCTGTTATAGCAATAATATCTATATTACCTGCACTTTCAAGTAATCTTAGCTCATCTATCTTATTTCTTAGACTCCTTCTATTTGTATAGTAAACCTTAAGGGAGCTAGTCACTCGTTGCCCTCTACTATTTCACTTTGTTGATCAATTGCTTTGCCTTTACAAGCAACTTTATTTTGAATCTTGTTTTTTAAACTTATCCCTGAGGTATCCTGGTAATATTAGCCACACAGTGGCTTCATCAGTCCAATACAAAGTAGAAATGGGTAAGGAGAGGAGGAGTTTGAGGTAATCAGTCCCTCACCCTGGAGTCGATGTAGTCCATCACTCTTGGACTGAACATATCTATTCCAGGCTGAGGGACTGATTACCTCAAACTCCTCCTCTCCTTACTCATTTCTACTTTGTATTGGACTGATGAAGCCACTGTGTGGTATTACCAGGATACCTCAGGGATAAGTTTAAAAACAAGATTCAAAATAAAGTTGCTTGTAAAGCAAAGCAATTGATCAACAAGTGAAATATAGAGGGCAAGTGACAGCTCCTTAGGTTTACTAACAAATAGAAGGAGTCTAAGAATAAGATAGATGAGCTAAGATTACTGAAGTGCAGGTATAGATATTATTGCATAACAGAGACCTGATTCAACCTGAAAGATAGAGAAATGCCTTCCGAGTACAACATACTGGGTTATAAACTATTCCACACTGATAGGGTCAACAGGAAGGGTGGTGGAGTGGCGATGTATGTCAGAGATAATTTAAATTGTTGTGTTAGACAAGATATAAGATTAGAAACAGCGGACACAAAATCTGTTTGGCTACAGTTTCTCGAGGGTCGTGAAAAATTAATTTTGGGTGTGATTTACAGGCCCCCAAGCCTGGATAGGGAGTGCAGTAAGCTGCTATGGGACGAAATTCATAAGGCGTCTAGATATGAAAATGTTGTGTTAATGGAAGATTTTAACTTTAGACAAATTGATTGGAACAATGTGACAGGTAATCTTGAGTCTAGTGACTTTCTTTATACGGATCAGGATTGTTTTTTAAAACAGTTTGTGACAGAACCAACTAGAGGTAGCAACTTGCTTGATTTGCTTCTTGCCAACAAAGAATCACTAATTAATAATCTTGAGGTTAATGAAGAGCTTGGGGAAAGCAATCACAAATCACTTAGTTTCAATATATCATGGAATTACCCAGGTAACTGCAATCAAGTCTCTGTTCTAGACTTTCGCTTAGCCGACTTCATGGGGCTGAGAAATTACCTAGGTGGGCTAAATTAGGATGACATGACTATGGGTCAGGTAGGTGGTTTTGGTTGCCAATATGACGTTTTCCAGAGCGTAGTTCTAGCTGCCCAGACAACTTTTGTTCCGAGTAGGGAAATTAGATCTAACAAAATTAATCCTAAATGGATGAACAATAGATTAAAACATCTCATTGGTCAAAAGAGAGACATATATAGGCGTATCAAAAGAGAGGATGGACAGATAAGAAATCAATATTTTCAATTAAAGAGAGAAATAAAAAAAAAGGAATAAGAAAAGCAAAAAAGGATTATGAGGCTAAGGTCGCAAGGGATTGGAAGACTAACCCAAAAGGGTTCTTTCAGGTATACAGAAGTAAGATTAGGGACAAGATAGGCCCACTTAAGAGTAACTGAGGACAGATCACGGACAGTGATAAGGATCTGTGTGAAATTTTCAATACTTACTTCCTCTCAGTTTTTACTCAGGAAGATACTAGCGGAATTCCAGAAATAATAAATTATGTAGAACAGGAAGATAATAGACTATGCTCGATTGGGGTAACTAGTGACATGGTCCTCAGACAAATAGAGAAATTAAAACCTAACAAATCCCCAGGCCCTGATGAACTTTTTGCAAGAGTTTTAAAGGAATGTAAAGAGGAACTTAGCAAACCTTTGGCAAATCTTTTCAATATATCACTACAAACTGGCATAGTGCCAGACAAGTGGAAAAGGACAAATGTAATACCTATTTACAAGGCAGGTGCAGGTCCTTAGCTTCGAACTATAGACCAATAAGCCTTACCTCAATAGTTGGTAAATTTATGGAATCAATTATTGCCGAGTCAATTCGTAGCCATCTTGAAAGGCATAAATTGATTAATGAATCTCAACACGGTTTTACTAAGGGGCGTTCCTGTCTTACGAATTTACTAACTTTTTTCACTAAGGTGTTTGAGGAGGTAGATCATGGTAATGAATATGATATTGTGTATATGGACTTCAGTAAGGCTTTCGATAAAGTTCCACATCAGAGGCTATTGATGAAACTTAAGGCACACGGAATAGGAGGAGATTTTTTTTCCTGGGTAGAGGCATGGTTGACAAATAGGCGGCAGAGAGTTTGCATAAATGGGGAGAAATCAGAATGGGGGCACGTCTCAAGCGGTGTCCCACAGGGGTAAGTTTTGGGCCCCCTGTTGTTTACAATTTACATAAACGACATAGATGAGGGAATAAATAGCAACATAAGCAAATTTGTTGATGACACCAAAATAGGCCGTCCAATTCATTCTAATGAGGACATTAAAGCACTCCAGGATGAGTTGAATAGACTGATGCAGTGGTCGGAGAAGTGGCAGATGCAGTTTAATGTAGACAAATGCCAAGTTTTAAATGTTGGGCAGGACAATAACTATGCCACATATAAACTGAATAATGTAGATCTTAATACTTATGATTGCGAGAAGGATTTAGGAGTTCTGGTTAGTAGTAATCTGAAGCCAAGACAACAGTGCATAAGTGTTCGCAATAAAGCTAACATAATCCTTGGCTTCATATCAAGAAGTAAAAATAATATAAGTCCTCAGGTTATTCTTCAACTCTATATATCTTTGGTTTTGCCTCATTTAGATTACGCTGCACAGTTCTGGTCACCGTATTACAGAATGGATATAAATGCACTGGAAAACGTACAGAGGAGGATGACAAAGTTGATCCCATGTATCAGAAATCTTCCCTATGAGGACAGACTGAGGGCCCTGAATCTGCACTCTCTAGAAAGGCGTAGAATTAGGGGGGATATGATTGAGGTGTATAAATGGAAAACAGGAATAAATAAAGGGGATGTAAATAGCGTGCTGAAAATATCCAGCCAAGACAGGACTCGCAGCAATGGTTTTAAGTTGGAAAAGTTCAGATTCAGGAAGGATATAGGAAAGCATTGGTTTGGTAATAGAGTTGTGGATGAGTGGAACAAACTCCCGAGTACCGTCATAGGGGCTGGGACGTTGTGTAGTTTTAAAAATAGGTTAGATAAATACATGATTGGTGGAATGATGTAAAGAGAGTGGTAAGGGAGAAAAAGTTAGCATATGAGAGGTTTTTACAAAGTAGAAGTGATGCAAGGAGGGAAGAGTATATGGAGAGAAAAAGAGAGGTTAAGAGAGTGGTGAAGCAATGTAAAAAGAGAGCAAATGAGAGATGTTATCAACAAATTTTGTTGAAAATAAGAAAAAGTTTTGGAGTGAGATTAATAAGTTGAGGAAGCCTAGGGAACAAATGGATTTGACAGTTAAAAATAGGATAGGAGAGTTATTAAATGGAGATTTAGAGGTATCGGGAAGATGGAGGGAATATTTTGAGGAGTTGTTAAATGTTGATGAAGACAGGGAAGCTGTGATTTCGTGTATAGGGCAAGGAGGAATAACATCTTGTAGGAGTGTGGAAGAGCCAGTTGTGAGTGTGGGGAAGTTCGTGAGGCAGTGGGTAGAATGAAAGGGGGTAAGCAGCTGGGATTGATGGGATAAAGATAGAAATGTTAAAAGCAGGTGAGGATATAGTTTTGGAGTGGTTCGTGCTATTATTTAATAAATGTATGGAAGAGGGTAAGGTACCTAGGGATTGGCAGAGAGCGTGTATTGTTCCTTTGTATAAAGGCAAAGGGGACAAAAGAGTGCAAAAATTATAGGGGAATAAGTCTGTTGAGTGTACCTGGTAAAGTGTATGGTAGAATTATTATTGAAAGAATTAAGAGTAAGACAGAAAGCAGGATAGCAGATGAACAAGGAGGCTTTAGGAAAGGTAGGGGGTGTGTAGACCAAGTGTTTACAGTGAAACATATAGGTGAACAGTATTTGGATAAGGGTAAAGAGGTTTTTGTGGCATTTATGGATTTGGAAAAGGCGTATGATAGGGTGGATAGGGGGGCAATGTGGCAGATGTTGCAGGTGTATGGAATAGGAGGTAGGTTACTGAAAGCAGTGAAGAGTTTTTATGAGGATAGTGAGGCTCAAGTTAGAGTGTGTAGGAGGGAAGGGGACTATTTCCCAGTAAACGTGGGCCTTAGACAAGGATGTGTGATGTCACCGTGGTTGTTCAATATATTTATAGATGGGGTTGTAAGAGAAGTGAATGCGAGGGTCTTGGCAAGAGGTGTGGGGTTAAAAGATAAAGAATTTAATACAAAGTGGGAGTTGTCACAGTTGCTTTTTGCTGATGACACTGTGTTTTGGGAGATTCTGAAGAGAAGTTGCAGAGGTTGGTGGATGAATTTGGTAGGGTGTGTAAAAGAAGAAAATTGAAAGTGAATATAGGAAAGAGTAAGGTGATGAGGATAACAAAAAGAATAGGTGACGAAAGATTGGATATCAGATTGGAGGGAGAGAGTATGGAGGAGGTGAATGTATTCAGATATTTGGGAGTGGACATGTCAGCAGATGGGTCTATGAAGGATGAGGTGAATCATAGAATTGATGAGGGAAAAAGGGTGAGTGGAGCACTTCGGAGTCTGTGGAGACAAAGAACTTTGTCCATGGAAGTAAAGAAGGGAATGTATGAGAGTATAGTTATACCAACACTCTTATATGGGTGTGAAGCATGGGTGATGAATGTTGCAACGAGGAGAAGGCTGGAGGCAGTAGAGATGTCATGTCTGAGGTCAATGTGTGGTGTGAATATAATGCAGAGAATTCAGAGTTTGGAAATTAGGAGGAGGTGCGGGATTACCAAAACTATTATCCAGAGAGCTGAGGAGGGGTTGTTGAGGTGGTTCGGACATGTAGAGAGAATGGAACGAGGCAGAATAACTTCAAGAGTGTATAAATCTGTAGTGGAGGGAAGGCGGGGTAGGGGTCGGTCTAGGAAAGGTTGGAGGGAGGGGGTAAAGGAAGTTTTGTGTGCGAGGGGCTTGGACTTCCAGCAAGCATGTGTGAGCGTATTTGATAGGAGTGAATGGAGACAAATGGTTTTTAATACTTGACTTGCTGTTGGAGTGTGAGCAAAGTAACATTTATGAAGGGATTCAGGGAAACCGGCAGGCCGGACTTGAGTCCTGGAGATGGGAAGTACAGTGTCTGCACTCTGAAGGAGGGGTGTTAATGTTGCAGTTTTATAACTGTAGTGTAAAGCACCCCTCTGGCAAGACAGTGATGGAGTGAATGATGATGAAAGTTTTTCTTTTTCGGGCCACCCTGCCTTGGTGGGAATCGGCCGATGTGTTAATAAAAAAAAATACATGAGTGGGTGTGGGTGGGTGTGAGTTGGACCTGTCTAGCTTGTGCTACTAGGTCAGATGCCGTACTAATTCCTTAAGTGGAAGTGACCTGACTACCTGGAGTTTACCTGGAGAAGGTTAGCTCCAGGTGGTCAGGTCTAAGCCGGCGAGTGATGGATCTGCCTCGCATGGGTCAGTAGGCCTGCTGCAGTGTTCCTTTTTCTTATGTTCTTAATAAAGATTCCCATATGTTGCATAAGTGTCTCAATCTTCTAATATTATTCTTGATATTAATCTTACTTGAAACACTTCTCAATTATGTCATTGCTATATTATTATTTTAACACACTGTCCGTCTACCACCCTGACAGGGTGGTAGACAGACTTTCACCATCGCTTAGTCACTATTTTGGCACAAGCATGCCGAAATTCAGCTCAGATGCCCCTCCTTCAGAATGCAGCCACTGTACTTCCCATCTCCAGGACTCAAGTCCGACTAAGCAATTTCCCTGAATCCTCACACAAATGTTACCTTGCTCATACTCCAACAGCACCTCAAGTAATAAAAACGGCTTGTCTCCACTCCTGTCTAACACGCTCGCACATGCCTGTTGGATGTTCAAACCCCTCACACGCTAAACTTCCTTTCCTAACCTTTCCTGGGATAACCCTAACCTTCCCTCCGCTACTGATTTATACATACTATTTTTCTCCAGCCTCTCTAAATGTCCATGTTACATCAATAATCCCTCCTCAGCCCTCGTAATAATCCTCTTAGTAATCCCACACCTTCTAATCTCCAAACTACGAATTCTCTGCATAATATTCACACCATATATTACACATTTTTTCCCTCTTTTCCTTTATGCATAGGAACTATGAACGCTCTAGTCTAGTTTCTAGGTACCTTCCTCTCCTTTCATATATTTATTGAACAAATACACCAACCAATCCAAAACTATATCCCCGCCTGCTTTTAACATTTCTGTCTTGATCCCATCAATCCCTATTGCTTCACCCCCTGTCCTTTTACTCAAAGTTTCATGTATCTCCCCTCCCCGTACACTCACATTTGGCTCTTTGTCACTCCTAAAAGATGTTATACCTCCCTGGCTAATGCATGAAATCACAGCATCCCTATCTTTATCAATATTTAACTGCTACTCAAAATTTTCTCTCCATGTTCCTAATATCTGCCCCTCCCCTTACTTTATTTATAACTGCTAAATCCATTTGTTTTTTTTAGCTTTCTTAACTTATTAATTTCACTCTGAACTTTTTCATATTCTCAGCAAAATTTGTTGACAAAATCTCGCTCCACTTTCTCATTTGCTCTCCTTTTACACCCTCTCACCACTCTAAACCTCTCTTTTACTCTCCATACTTTTTACCACTTCTGATTTTTGAAAGCACTCATATGCTAACATTTTCTCTCTAACCTCGTCATTCCACTAATCACTCCTCTTCCCTACTGCACCCACCCTCTTTTATCCACAAAAATCTGCTGCACACTCTAACACTGAATTTAAATCTATCCTACACCTCTTAGACCTCCTCCTCATTATCTAAACTTTCTCTCTGGCCCACCTTTCTCCCATCAGTTGCTTATATCTTACTTTACTGTAACTACTCTCTCCTCTTACTTACTGATTGTATTTTCCTTGTACCCCCAACTACCCCTCACTTTCACTGTAGCTACAACTAAATAATCTGATGTATCCGTTGCCCGTCTTACAACATGTACATCAAGTAGTGTACCCATCAACCTTTTATTAATTAATACGTAGTCTAACAAACTGATATCATTGCGCACTACATCGTATCTCTTGTACATATTTATCTTAAAAAAAACACGAATTACCTATTAAGAAACCTTTTCCTATACTAAGTTTAATTAAAGATTCTCCTGTATCATATACCCTGGCACCCCAAATTTTCCTACTACGCCCTCTACAACAGTTTCTCCCACTAAATTTAGCGTTTAGATCCCCACAACAATTACTCTCTCACTTTGCTCAAAACTCCCTAAACACTCGCTTAACATCTCCCAAAATATATATATATATATATATATATATATATATATATATATATATATATATATATATATATATATATATATATATATATATATATATATATATATATATATATATTCTCTCTCTCTCTCTCTCTCTCTCTCTCTCTCTTCTCTTCACTCCTCTCTTCCCCATGTAATTAAACCCTTGGTATAACCCACTTTTCACATCCCACCCTTATCTTAATCAACATATTTCCTCTCTTCTATTCATAACAAATCATTCAATATTATCGCTATTTCTTCCTTAGCTCTAATTCTCTCAGATACACCAAACTTAATCCCATTTATTTATTTCCACCGAAATTCTCTTACCCTCTTTAGCATTGTTTTGATTAGAGCTTCCAGCTTCTTTTCATTTAAAAAATTCACAATCAATTTTTCCTTATAATCTGTACTACATTCTTGTATATTCAAACAACCTAATTTGAAAAAGTCTTTCTTTTCAATTTATTAATTTCTACAGGAGATAGGGTTACTAGCCTCTTGTTTCCGGCATTTTAGCTGTCTTAGCAACACACATTTTTATTATTATAGTTTAAGCTTCAGATTTGCTAGAAATATTGACCTTATTATAGGATTCACGAAAGTATTAATATGTTCTTAGTGTCCACGTTTAAAATATTGTTCTTTTTATTAAGAATAAATTTATCTTTACAGAGATAACTGAGAAAAATACGCAGGATATATCACAGACACAACATAAAATATTAAAAAAAAAACAACACAAAGAAACACAATAACATAAAGAAGAAACATTGCCTGAAAAAAAATCACATATAAATAGACATTCACTATCACTTGCATAATTACCGCATAATAACTCAGCTGCATAATTACCCATGTTTATTCGCGTTGCATCAGCGTATTCAATGTCGCATCGGCGTATCACATTCATTCTCGCTACAAAAGTGTCAGACTCGTGTCATATTGGAATTCAAGAAACAACTAGCCGACTTAAGACTATAACTAACACTCACGTCAACATTAACACAACCACGTCATAATATCTCTGCTAACTCTACCGTACGAGTCACACCTTATAATTATTAAGATAATCAAAGGGCTTTCTTTGCAATAACAAATCTTCACTTAAGTTAATGGCTTTATGACGAATATGATTAGTATCTCATTATATAATGAAAGGCAAAGAAATTTTGTATTTCATTTACGACAAATTTATAGGAATATTACTGCTGCGTTAATGTCGAAATTATTCGTTCTTTTATGTAAAGTTTAACAGATACCAGAAAATGTTGTTGCAATACTCTTGAAAACTTCACAGTCATATTGCAGTTCAGTCAGGAATACACTGAATCACATCTCAGAGGACGAATGAATTTTGTATTTGCATTGTGTTTGTCAGTGTGCCAGCTGTTTTTGTGTACACCTCTTTAAACTTGTATAAAAAGGATTATATTTGAACCTACATTCATGATTTATAGCTATCTCTTTGTTTGTATGTCGAGTATGTATGTACATACGCGAGAATGTATGTATTTGGTGACCTGTATTTTTGTTTATTATTGTTTCTTTCTATGTGAGCAGCATAGCACCATGTGAGTAACTTATTATATTTCTCCTTTATTCAACCTTCTCTCTACTTTCTTAAATCTACTTCTTCTCCTTTATTGCTCCTTCACTTTCACTCCTTGCCTTCCTTCCTTCACTTCTTTTTATCAAGTTTGTCCCTGTGTTTGTCCTCCTTGTCTCTTCCTATTTCTCACTTTCTTCACGTCCCCTCCACCTCTCCTCCTTCGCTTCATTTCTTAAGCATTATTCTTTTCCTACACTCGATAAGGTGACTCAGGCAGCTTGATTGTTCCTACTAGTTCTATTAAACTCACTCCTACATGTGACACGTGGAGCTCACTACTAGTTGAGTCCAGTGACTCAGGCAGCTTGATTGTTCCTACTAGTTCTATTAAACTCACTCCTACATGTGACACGTGGAGCTCACTCCTAGTTGAGTCCAGTGACTCAGGCAGCTTGATTGTTCCTACTAGTTCTATTAAACTCACTCCTACATGTGACACGTGGAGCTCACTACTAGTTGAGTCCAGTGACTCAGGCAGCTTGATTGTTCCTACTAGTTCTATTAAACTCACTCCTACATGTGACACGTGGAGCTCACTACTAGTTGAGTCCAGTTGTCCACACTACGGGTGAGTCCTGTTCACCTCACTCTCAGTTGAGTCCATCTGTCCTCTAGTTATAACTCGTAGGTGAGTCCATGTTCATTACGCTTTTATTAAGAAATATATGAGGAGTACGAATATGTATATCGAATGAAATTGATAAAACTTAAAGCCAAAAACAGAACTAGTATTTCGTATATTTTTTTAAATTTATGTTTAAAGTCACAGTACAGCATGTAGTAATTAATGCTAAATGATTTTTAAAGAAAAAAACATTTAACACTTATTAAAATTTCTTAACCCCAGTCCTATGTGATTATCAAAATGATCTTATCATTTGCATGTCAACCAAAATATATCCTGGTGCAAAATATGTCTCGTTTCACCCAAATGTAAAATCCTAGTTAAATTGTGGACAAGTCTGTAAAACTTTGCGTTTTATGTTCTCTAGGATACAGTACATAAAAAAAAAGATTCTGGTACCCAAAACTGTTGCCTGGAAGCATCTTTCAGAACTTAGTCAATTACCATTTGGCTGAGAAAAGCGGATGCATCCAACAATTTCTATACCTGGAGTATACCTGGAGAGAGTTCCAGGGGTCAACGCCTCTGCGGCCCGGTCTGTGACCAGGCCTCATGTTGGATCAGAGCCTGATCAACCAGGCTGTTACTGCTGGCCGCACGCAGTCCAACGTATGAACCACAGCCTGGCTGGTCAGGTACCGACTTTAGGTGCCTGTCCAGTGCCTGCTTGTTGGTAATCCCCCTGATGTATGCTGGGAGGCAGTTGAACAGTCTTGGGCCCCTGACACTTATTGTGTTGTGGCACCTCTGCTTTTCATTGGGGGGATGTTACATCGCCTGCCGAGTCTTTTGCTTTCGTAGGGAGAAACCAAATATAGTTTACAGTACTCTTCACTGAATAGAGAGAGGTCCAAACTCAAGTCAGTTCTAAAACTAGCAGGCCAATACGTTATCATCTATACCATTCTGACGTAATAAGATTCGTAGGTTAAGATGGGCCTCTAAGTGACCAGAAATGCTCATATTTTTTTCACATAAGTCTCCCACAAGCATGGCATGGTACAGCGGGTATCACTGCTTGCTATGAGTTCCACAACCCTCCTCTCGAGTCACTGAGATGTTGACAATCATGTCATTAACATTTCTCGAGTCATACTTTATTTCTCTAGTTGTTGAGAAAGAACAGTAAATAAATTGCTTGATTTCAGTGTGGTAACCAGTCAGAAAAATAAGTAAATCAAACATGGCCTACAAAATTCATGCAATGTATTAATAATAATAATAATAATAATAATAATATTTTTTTATTAACACATCGGCCGTTTCCCACCAAGGCAGGGTGGCCCGAAAAAGAAAAACTTTCATCATCGTTCACTCCATCACTGTCTTGCCAGGGGCGTGCTTACACTACAGTTATAAAACTGTAACATTAACACCCCTGCTTCAGAGTGCCAGCACTGTACTTCCCATCTCCAGGACTCAAGTCCGGCCTGCCGGTTTCCCTGAATCCCTTCATAAATGATACCTTGCCTACACTCCAACAGCACGTCAAGTATTAAAAACCATTTGTCTCCATTCACTCCTATCAAATACACTCACACATTCTTGCTGGAAGTCCAAGCTCCTCGCACACAAAACCTCCTTTACCCCCTCCATCCAACCTTTCCTAGGCCGACCCCTACCCCGCCTTCCCTCCACTACAGATTTATACACTCTCGAAGTCATTCTATTTTGTTCCATTCTCTCTACATGTCCGAACCACCTCAACAACCCCTCCTCAGCTCTCTGGATAATAGTTTTAGTAATCCCGCACCTCCCCCTAATTTCCAAACTACGAATTCTCTGCATTATATTCACACCACACATTGTTCTCAGACATGACATCTCCACTGCCTCCAGCCTTCTCCTTGTTGCAACATTCACAACCCATGCTTCACACCCATACAAGTGTGTTGGTAAAACTATACTTTCATGCATTCCCCTCTTTGCTTTCATGGATAATATTATTATAATTATAATTATTATTGTGGTTACTACTACTATTATTATTATTATCATTAGGCGTCCCGGAACGGGACTCGTTAAGTGGTTTCCAAAAAATTTTCACTTTTTTTTTTATTTTGCTCCAGTTTGTCTATTTTCTTTCGCTCAAAATTCGAGAATTACTAATTTAATAGGTTTCAAATCTTCAACCATAGTGTATGGTAACTAGGGCAGGATTCATTGAACAATTGGCATATGCTCGTGCCTTATGACTAAAGTTATAAAAGCCATTCCCAGCCATTTGGAATAGCTCCTATAGCTTCCTAAACCCTCAGTGGCACAGCTTCAAACAGCATAAAGTAAAATTTGAGTGTATAGCTGCAGATCTGCCCATTTTAAGTGTAAAATAGTGTGAAAAGTTTTTTACCATTAAATCAGATGAATAAATTTCCGTTTACCTCTTTTGAATGGCTTTAATATTCATTGACTGATTTTTGGGGGGCTGACAAATTTGTCAATATAGTAAATTTATTATGAAACTTGGAATCGTTGGCATCCGTTAAACAACTAGAGAATGACTCGTCTGATCAGCTTGAAATTTTCAGCAATTGTGTAGTTTCATAAACGAAGGTTACTTCTGTTATTAGATTTCTTAGATTTTGCCACCGAAGTGGCTAGTTTATTGTGCACCCATATCCATCATGGAATGATAGCGCAAGAGCATATAGATACACAAAAGGCCTAGGAACTAGGCCCCAAAAAGGTTAACTGGAGTACATCTGGATGACCTGCTGTTATTGAGTGTCATAAGTCTTAATTTGCAAACTTTATTGAATAAATAGTGATAATTTCTCTTCAATAACTAAAGAATGTTAAAATAAAAAAAAAACATACCACGGGTGGGGATAGAACCCGCGATCAGAGAGTCATAAAAGTCAAGAATGTTTCTTCTTCTCAGCTTCAAACTGCTAGTCATGAGGTACATTGGTGAAGATTAATATCACAGGTGAGTCTAAGTTGTTGCGAATTTGAAATTTTGCTGAAATTGTTGAGATGCTTGGAATTATTGTAATCATATAAATTACTGGAGAATGCTTTTACTGATCGGTTTCCAACTTTTGTTTTTCCTGGGCTTTGTTAAATAAAAGTGTAGCTCTCATCTTTAGCTGTGTTAACTTAAACATTCCACTTTGATTCAATAAATTGTTTCCTACGAAATAACTAGAGAATTCCTCTTTTGGTCGGCTTCAAACTCTTAATGCTGGAGTATTATTATTATTGTTATAATAATAATAATAATAATAATAATAATAATAATAATAATAATAATAATAATAATAATAATAATTATTATTATTATTATTATTATTATTATTATTATTATTATTATTATTATTATTATTATTATCAAAATTAAGCGCTAAAGATGCTGGTGTATTAAAAATTGAACTATTTTAATACTGAGTTTAGACAGCGTGGGCGCCAGTTTGTCAATACTTGACCAATTTTAAACGTTAAGAAAAATTAGAGAGCGTAGACAGTTTGAAAATATAAATGAGAAAAAAATAAAAACGTTTTTTTATAGCGTTTTTATAATTAATGAAGACTGTCTTTCCTATTTACAAGATATTAGTCTCTCTGAGATAACAAGAGAATACCTCTTCAGTTTAGCTTAAAAGTTGGTGTTACTTATAGGAAGGTTTGCATAATATTTAGGCTGAGTTTGTCATAATTCTCAATTTTATTAAAATAATTGGAATATTAATTTTCACATGATGACTTGTTAATGCCTCTTCTGATTTGCTTCAAGTTATCAATGAAGATACTGAACTGCATTACAAACTTATGCCACACTCTGCACTATTCCAATCGCGTGCATGGAGGAACAGGGGGCTAGGATTATTTATTACGAGGATTCCCTTCTGGGATCGTGCTGAGACTGAGATACATCTAGTTAGTACATTCATGGGAAGCAGCAAGCCAGTAAATGCCAGACAGCCCCTGGAGATTGAGATGCAATTAGATTTGATCATTAGCATTAATTTTTTGAATCAAGAGTTCTTCAGCACCCTTCTTAAATGGACCTTACTTCTATAAAAACACGCGCCTTACTGCTAACTAGATCCTCCGCTACAGGCGCAATTTCATCCAGTGGAGTGATAATCTAAGGTAGACGACTCCCTCAGGTCTGTTGCAATGGCTCTTCACTGGATTCTTGTAAGTACTAACCGAATATGTTTCTGCGATTATCTTATGCTACGGCTATTGTCTGCTAGGTGGTACAGCTACTGTCATATACTGCTGCAGATACAGTGCCACTACTGTGGTACAGATATTGTCCAATACTGGTGCAGATATTGTCCAATACTGGTGCAGATACTGTGCCACTACCGTGGTACAGATACTGTCAGATATAGTGCCACTACTGTGGTACAGATACTGTCAGATACAGTGCCACTACTGTGGTACAGATACTGTCAGATACAGTGCCACTACTGTGGTACAGATACTGTCAGATACTGCTGCAGATACTGTGCCACTACTGTGGTAGAGATATTCGCTGCTAGGAAAGGAACCAGTGTGGTACTGATGCTATCTTCTAGGTGTGGAACTAGTGTGGTACAGCTAATCAGTACTAGTTGTTGGACTAGTATGGTACAATTCTATCTTCCTGGTGTGGAACCAGAGTGGTATAGATACTGTCCACTAGGTGTGTGACCAGTGAATTACAGATAACATTTGATAGCTACATAGTACAAATTCTCTCTTTCAGGTGAAGATCTGGAATGAATCAACTAATCTCGACTTCTTAATAAACTAACATTAATGCAACTTTCCTTTGTTAAGTTAGGAGCTAACAGGGTATAATTTCTCTTTGCTAAATCTAGAACTTATAATACAACTATTCTTTGCTATGTCAGGAATTATTATGGTACTATTGCTCTCGGTCGGTCATAAATCATTTGATGAATAACCTTTCAGGATGCAAGGATAATACTCTTCCACAAAGATGGTGATTCAACTGATGTTAATAATTACAGACCAATCTCTAATCTTCCTGTTCTATCAAAACACTTTGAGAATTACACAAACGACTGCACACCTACCTAACCGAGTACAATATACTTAATCCTTGTCAATTTGGGTTCCGATCATAAAAAGAGTATTAATGATGCAATAATAAGAATGCTAGTTATAGTTTATACAACACTGGAGAGAAACGAGTATTTTATCGGAGTTTTCTGATGTTCCGTTGACCTCAGCACTATCGTACTCAAGCTTAACCACTGTGTACTCAAGCTTAACCACTGTGTACTCAAGCTTAACCACTGTGTACTCAAGCTTAACCACTGTGTACTCAAGCTTAACCACTGTGTACTCAAGCTTAACCACTGTTTACTCAAGCTTAACCACTGTGTACTCAAGCTTAACCACTGTGTACTCAAGCTTAACCACTGTGTACTCAAGCTTAACCACTGTGTACTCAAGCTTAACCACTGTGTACTCAAGCTTAACCACTGTGTACTCAGAGGATACAGTTACACGTATTTGCAGTCCTACCTCAATAACAGACAACAACATGTAGCCATAAATGGCACCTGCATTCTGGGTCCTCTTCTCCACATTTACATCACTAACCTATCTAAGGCCAGACAGCACCTGAAACCTTTCCTCATTAATAACGGCACAATCTTTTAAATGTCAAGTTCAGATCCCTTGTTCAGATCCCAAAATCTTTTAAATGTCAAGTTCAGACCCACAAACTCATCCACAATATTGAAAAAAAAAACATTTTGTAAATCTTTGGGAATAAACCTTATCCACATTTATATATCAAAATCACTGGTACTCAAATAGCACAAAGAGAAGAGGTGGAAATTCCTAGGCCTACTAATAGACAACAAACCGAAATTTACAACCTATATCCAACACATATCAACAAAAATCTCTAAGATGGTAGTAATACTCTCCAAAATTCGTTATAATGTTAAACAGCCTACACTCCTAAAATTTTACTTGTCCCTCATTCGCCCACACCTTCCTCATGGCGTCTGTGGCTGAGGACTCACTTCGCCCACACCTTCCTCATGGCGTCTGTGACTGAGGACTCACTTCGCCCACACCTTCCTCATGGCATCTGTGGCTGAGGACTCACTTCGCCCACACCTTCCTCATGGAATCTGTGGCTGAGGACTCACTTCGCCCACACCTTCCTCATGGAATCTATGACTGAGGACTCACTTCGGCTACACAACTCAAACCAAGTATAACTCAACAATCGCTAACTCTACTAATAGACAATATATTTTTCCCTTATTCAAATTCTTAAACCCACTAAATATAAATGCAATTAATACACTAAACTTTTCAATCCCCTCGTTCCAAAGACTGTGTTGTAATGAGGATGCTGAACTTAAACACTTTCCAAAAAAAACTGTAACAGAAAATACAGACATTACACCAGAAAAAAATACCTCTCTGACATATTTCGTGTTCGATTGAACATCTATAGAAATTCTATGCAAATTAAAGAAACAAATTTGTGGAATGACATATCAGACGAACTAATGTACTGCAACAATTCTAAATAATTGAAAGTTAATAAAAATCAGGCACTCTGAGTCTAGACACTGTACTTAAGTAATTTACTCCATCTCTATTTGTAATTTTCATTAACTGTTTTTTTTCTGTCCGTAAAAACATTGATGCTACAATATTCTGTAGAACGTTTTCTAACTTAGAATAGACGTTGCATCAAGAATCTAAGTTACATAATAACATAAGAAAGAAGGAACACTGCAGCAGGCCTACTGACCCATGCAAGGCAGGTCCAATTCTCCCACCGGCTTAAGCTTTAACATAGTCAAGTCAGTTTACCTTCACTTAAGGTAGGCGTACGGCATCTGACCTAGTAGCACAAGCTAGTCAGGTCCAACTCACACCCACCCACACCAACTCATGTATTTATCTAACCTATTTTTAAAACTACACAACGTCTTAGCTTCTATGACGGTACTCGGGAGTTTGTTCCACTCATCCACAACTCATCTACAACTCATCCACTCATCCACAATTCTATTACTTTCTTGAACAAACTCTATATCTTGTGGTAATAAAGAAATTGAAAATGAATTTAAATGTGAAGAAGGGAAGGGAGGGGAGGGCAAATGGAAAGAGAGGGAAACAATGGGGGCGGAGGGGAAGTAGAGGGGGCGAGAGGGAAGAAAAGGAGAGGGAGGGGAGAATGGCGACGGGAGGGGTGAAAATGGGGCGAAAGGGAAATAATAAGGAATTAACATCATTAGTTACACCGCCTCGCGCGGACACTGGAGTTTTCCTACGAATTCCATAACTTCCAGCAAGTTTGAAGTTTTCTTACCCATGATGCAACTTCCAACAGGAAAGTTGCATCAGGAGGATTTGGACAAATTTTAACTCCAGGAGGATTTGGACAAATTAATGTCTTGGTCTGAAAAGTGGCAGATGAAGTTCAATGTGGACAAGTGTAAGGTACTAGTCCTTGGTAATGAAAATATCCCTCGAATTTATAAACTAGGTGAAGTAGAGCTTGATCATACAGAATGTGAAAAAGACTTGGGAGTCATGGTAAGCAGGAATCTAAAGCCAAGACAACAGTGCCTAAGTGTGCGCAATAAGGCTAACAGATTACTAAGATTTATTTCAAGAAGTATAAGCAACAGAAGTCCAAAAGTTATTTTACAGCTCTATACATCACTAGTGAGACCTCATTTGGATTATGCAGCTCAGTTTTGGTCTCCTTACTACAGGATGGATATAGATTCATTGGAGAACATACAAAGAAGAATGACTAAAATGATTTACAGTATAAGAAATCTCCCGTATGAAGATAGACTTAGAGCGTTGAATCTCCACTCTCTGAAGAGACGTAGAATGAGGGGAGATATCATCGAGGTGTACAAGTGGATGATGGGCATAAACAAAGGAGATATTAATAAAATACTGAGGATATCGAACCAAGTAAGAACCAGAAATGACAGATTTAAATTGGATAAATTTAGATTTAGAAAGGACATAGGCAAGTACTGGTTTTCGAACAGAGTTGTAGATGCGTGGAACAATCTTCCGAGTACTGTGATAGAGGCTAGGACCTTGGGTGGCTTTAAAAAGAGATTGGACAAATATATGAGTGGGAGGGGCTGGGTTTGATTGGTGTCGTGAGTACGGGAGTAAATTCTTAGGTAGTGGTGGTTTTGATAAGGACCTGCCTTGTATAGGCCAGTAGGCCTTCTGCAGTGTTCCTCCATTCTTATGTTCTTATGATGTTACTTGGGAGTGTCTTCCTCTCATCCAATATATTACAATACCAGTCCTCTCCCATATCCATTCTAAATATAAATTTGTCCAACTTGAACCCATTATTGCGATTCTTTGGAAGATATTTTCAACGTTATTTTGTTTTCTCTGAACACTTTTTAAGGGTAAGAACTGTTATTCAACCTCAGCGAATTTCAAAGCCCAGTCCTCTAGGGTATATTGCCAGCCCCTGGGATGCCACCAACAAGAGGCGGCTAACACCCAGGTACCTACTTACTGCTAGGTAAACAGTAGCAGCAGGTATAATGAAACAAGCCCAGAGTTTCCACCCGTGCCAGGGATCAAACGACGGACCCTCAGTATGTGAGATAAGTGAGCTACCAACCGAGCCAGTTTTTCATTTGCTCACTTTAATAATATTCCCTTTAACTGAACGCCTTCCCAGAGAGTGCAAATGCAGTGCCTTCTACCTATCTCTGTAGTAATGATTGCTTGTGCTAGGTATCAGCATCGTCATTCTTTTCTGCATGTTTTACAGCTTATTTATGCCTATTCAGTGGAGTAGAGACCAGAAATAAGCAGCATAACCGACATGAGGCCTTACGAAAGACATAAACTAGAAGAATAATCTGAGGATTTCAGCTATATCTCTTAATACTGCCAACAAGAACAATTAATTTATTTTCGCATTCAGTTATATATATATATATATATATATATATATATATATATATATATATATATATATATATATATTTTATTAACACATCGGCCGATTCCCACCAAGACAGGGTGGCCCCGAAAAAGAAAAACTTTCGTCATCATTCACTCCATCACTGTCTTGCCAGAGGGGTGCTTTACACTACAGTTATAAAACTGCAACATTAACACCCCTCCTTCAGAGTGCAGACACTGTACTTCCCATCTCCAGGACTCAAGTCCGGCCTGCCGGTTTCCCTGAATCCCTTCATAAATGTTACTTTGCTCACACTCCAACAGCACGTCAAGTATTAAAAACTATTTGTCTCCATTCACTCCTATCAAATACGCACACGCATGCTTGCTGGAAATCCAAGCCCCTCGCACACAAAACCTCTTTTACCCCCTCCCTCCAGCCTTTCCAAGGCCGACCCCTACCCCGCCTTCCCTCCACTACAGATTTATACACTCTCGAGGTCATTCTGTTTCGTTCCATTCTCTCTACATGTCCGAACCACCTCAACAACCCCTCCTCAGCTCTCTGGATAATAGTTTTGGTAATCCCGCACTTCCTCCTAATTTCCAAACTCCGAATTCTCTGCATTATATTCACACCACACATTGACCTCAGACATGACATCTCCACTGCCTCCAGCCTTCTCCTCGTTGCGACATTCATCACACATGCTTCACACCCATATAAGAGTGTTGGTATAACTATACTCTCATACATTCCCTTCTTAACTTCCATGGACAAAGTTCTTGGTCTCCACAGACTCCGAAGTGCACCACTCACCCTTTTCCCCTCATCAATTCTATGATTCACCTCATCCTTCATAGACCCATCTGCTGACATGTCCACTCCCAAATATCTGAATATCCAATCTGATATCCAATCTTTCGTCACCTAATCTAAGAGGCCAACATTTTCCCTAGAAGAGGACTCCTCTACTACATCTGTAATAGGGGTTATGGCTTTGGTGGGTGTGGAAGCATCTTTAGCCGAATCCAGATTTGCACTATGACTGGGGGCTGAGTCTGGATCAGCCCTATGGCTGGGGGCTGATCTAGCAGATGCTTTTGTTTCCTGTGTTTTTTCCAGTGAGTGTCTATTTATTTTTGGGTCAACTATTGTAGACTGGGCATTCTGAATGTTAAACTTTACTCCTTTCCCATCCTCCCATGCTCTATATATTTTGGGTACACTATCCAATAGTTCCTCTTTGTTTTCATGCTTATTATTTATTAACCTCATGAGTATTTTCCTGATACCTGTCTATAGTTCCACATCTTTATTGCAGATCCAGAAACACTTTTATAGATGGATGTCATTTTTGAATGCAGTGTTTATTCTTGCACAGGAGACATGATGTTTGGAAAAACAAAGGTTGCATGTGATTTTGGATTTTTTCCAAAGAGCCTTTTCACATGTGCCACAGGTATACTGTACTGCCATCCTGCCTGAATCCTACTAGCAAACTGGGTACCACAAGAACCTGATTTACACTTTCCCTTTCTCTGCACTCAGATGGTGGGGTGTTAGAGGGTCAAGGCATTTGTATGTGGGATGTATTTAATATAGAGCCTTACTATACATCAAAAATATTTATGGTGTATAACATCACACAGACTTTTCCAAATCGGGTATATTTCCCGAGCTCCATACATACGCAAGTCAAGTGCATGTTTTCTTGCTAAGATTGGGTTACTATAGTATGGGGTATATGGTGCTATTATGGTGTCCCTGTGTGGGTGCTTGGTAGCCCTGCCAGACGTATGGCTGTAATACACCATCCCATGGCACTTCTCGCATGCGATGCCACATTTTAGTTTAAAAACACTTCCATTATGTTTAATCACTATCCTTGAGTCGTTCCACTGACAATTTAGATTCACTAGTCTTTTCCCTATGCATCGGTATCCTAGTCATTTCATTAAAAATGGTAGATTGTCCCAGACTACGCATGCATATAAAAGCGTTGGTATAATTATACTCTCATACATTCCCCTCTTTGCTTTCATGGACAAAGTTCTTGGTCTCCGCAGACTCCTTACTGCAACAAGCATTTTTTTCCCCTCGTCAATTCTATGATTCACCTCATCTTTCATAGACCCATCTGCTGACACGTTCACTGATAAATATCTGAATACATTCATCTCCTCCATACTCTCTCCCTCCAATCTGATATCCAATTTTTCATTATCTTATTTTTTTTTGTTATCCTTATTACCTTACTATTTTTTATATTCACTTTTAATTTTCTTCTTTTACATACCATACCAAACTCATCCACCAACCTCTGCAACTTCTCTTCAGAATCTTCCAAAAGCACAGTGTCATCAGCAAAGAGCAACTGTGAGAATCTAACACTTTGTGTTAGATTCTTTATCTTTTAACCCCACACCTCTTGCCAACACCCGAGCATTCACTTCTCTTACAACCTCATCTATAAATATATTGAAAAACCATAGTAACATCATACATCCTTGTCTAAGGCCTGGGAAATAATCTCCCTCTCTCCTGCATACTCTAACCTGAGCCTCACTATCCTCGAAAAAACTTTTCACTACCTTTAATAACCGACCTCCTATTCCATACATCTGCAACATCTGCCACATTGCGCCCCCTATCCATCCTGGCATACACCTTTTCCAAATCCATTAATGCCATAAAAACTTTTTACCTTTATCTAAATATTGTTCACCTATATGTTTCACAGTAAACACACACACACACACACACACACACACACACACACACACACACACACACACACACCACACATATATATATATATATATATATATATATATATATATATATATATATATATATATATATATATATATATATATATATGCAAAACAAAAACGGGGAGTAGAATGATAGCTCTAGACCTTTTGGTGTACTATCCTCCACAAGCAGAATATATATTATTGTGACCACGAACGAGTGGTATTGAATCAATAACAACACTGCAACTAGCCGAGGATTCGAACCCATGTAGTTTGGCCCTGCCTCGTGGTGAGCGAAAAATCATATGATGCCTTAACCCACTGGACCACACAATCCTTCAAAAACCAAACGGGAATAAGAATGAAATTAGCTTAGAGGCACCCACACCACCGTATGTCCACGGACCAAGAGTAACACACCTAGCTTGGCTGGGTGCTTGGTTCTTGTAGGATTGTGTGGTTCAGTGGGTTAAGGCGTCATGTGATTTTCGCTCACCACGAGGCAGGGCTAAATCTTTTTGCAATTTGGAAAAACAAGGGGATATATCCCCTGAAACTTTCAACATCTGCAAAGGCATGGTATATGGAGCTTTGCTCCATATACCATATACCGAATTGTCCTCAAAGATTTATTAATTCGTACTATGAAGTAAAGAAAGATCATAGACTTTATCTTACGAAAGCGGACAAAGCAAATGTGATAGTTATTATGGACAAGGTAGATTATAGCGAAAAAAATGAACACATTATTAGAAGACAGGGATACTTACGTACCCCTTAATAAGAACCCATTGGACCAGGTTAATAGTAAGTTTAATAAACAACTTAGAACCTTCCTGAGAGGTAATGAGGAATTAATTAAACAGTTATTGGCGAGATCTGCGACACTCCCTTACATGTACGGTTTGATTAAAACCCACAAGCCCGGTTTTCCAGCCAGACCAATAATTAGTTCTGTAGGATCGGCATCATATGCCTTGTCAAAATGGTTGGTAAAAATATTAACTCCTTTCCTTGGCAACATTTCTGAAGCCCACTTAGAAAACAATGTTGATCTCATCGACAAATTGCAAAATATCAACATGTCTAATGATTTTACACTTGTTAGTTTTGAGGTCACTGCGTTGTTGACGAGAGTCCCTGACCCCGACTTGCTGTCTTATTTGGAAGAAGAATTAGATGAGTTCTCTTGGCCTTTTGATAAAAATACCATTATTAAATTGATTAAGCTGTGTGTAGTTGATTGCAAGTTTGAGTTTGAGGGGAAATACTATGCTCAAAAACAGGGAATGGCGATGGGTAATCCGTTGTCTCCCTTATTGAACAATCTGTATATGGAATTTTTCGAGGCTAGACTGTTGAAAGATATCCTGCCATGTAGAGCTAAATGGTTCATATATGTGGATGACATCTTTTGTCTTTGGCCAAATGATATGACCCTGGATACATTTTTACCAAGACTTAACACTTTAGTCCCGTCTATTAAATTCACCGTGGAGAAAGAGGTGGACTGTAAACTTTCATTCTTAGATGTGTTGATACACCGAGTTGATAGAAAGTTTAAGTTTACAGTATATACGAAGGCCACCAATGTGGCCTTCCTATGAGACTAGAGTCAAAAGGAGTGTATTTCTTACTATGTTTCTGAGAGCCTATAGAGTGTGCAGTCCGGAGTTCCTAGATGAAGAAATTAGGAAAATATTTGACATTGGCACGAAACTGCGATATCCTAAGGTGTTTGTGGAATCTGCCCTGTTGGCAGCTAAGAAAAATTATTATAGAACAGAACCTAGGATAACACCTCAGACCAAGAATGTGCTGGTCCTCCCATACAACGAGAATTTATCTATCCTGCCGAATGATCTTAGAAGATTTAATATACAAGTAGTATTTAAAAATTCAAGGACGGTTAGAAGCATTCTGATAAAAAATTCACCCCAACAACGTGCTGGTGGTGTCTACAGAGTTGCTTGCAACAGTTGGTCTCTCCTATTTGGGACAAACGGGAAAACCTTTGGAGGTGAGAATTTCCCAGCACCATTATTCGATACGTATAGCACAGGAGTCGAACGCGATTTTCAACCATACTAGAGATTGTAGTAACCCGGAAAACTGGCGGGAAGCAAGAGTCATCTTCCCTTGTTCCTCCTGGCTTGAAATGAATGTTGTAGAATCGGCAATTATTAAGCATGATAGGCATTCATTATACAATATCAGTGATGGGTTGTTGCATTTTTAGTTGAGCCACATATATATGCATATATATATATATATATATATATATATATATATATATATATATATATATATATATATATATATATATATATATATATATATATATAGGCATCACTTGTACAAACTCGGACATTCCTGTGCGTGCCAGTGACGGGTCACCACTTAAAAAGACTCGTGTCAGGACTTCGTTCCTGGCAAATACATCATCATCTCTGTTATATTGGGTGGCCGCCTGGAGTGGGCCAGTTAAACTTCTGCAATCATCTTCCATTCACTGTAGTTCAGTTAGTTGTGCCATCTGAGAGGCTAGTTGTGCCATCTGAGAGGCTACTTGTGCCATCTGAGAGGCTACTTGTGCACCCCATGCTCATCCTCTAAGCGGTAGCCCAGAGTAATCTTTATAACTCCACACTGGGTATTCTGCAGTTACATCACAAAAATATATGTTGCATTCAATTTACTATATATATTGCAATTTCGTCGTATAGCTTTTGTACACAATATAGTATTATTGAGATACAATCTCTAAAAAAAAGAAAACATGAAGGGATCTTATTACTACTAAAATATTAGTCATTATTGGGTTGCAGTCTTCTCCAAAAACATTTTTTGTTTAAATAATAAGATATTACAAGAACATCAATGGAAACGAGTCACTTTGTCAGACATTTTTGGCTTATGCTACGTAATTTACACTAAGTACTTATATGTACTTATGCCTCATTAAACTTACTAAACCGTACTGCCAGAGATACTTATAGCCTAGCCTTAGCTTAGTGATACAGCATCTACCATCTACTGACCTTGCTACTTTCTCAATATGCTTAACTTGATATATTTAATTATGATGTGCATTTCATGTTAGTTCATACCTGTACTACTCTAGTTCTTTAAACTCGTTTGTTAGTTTTTCCTGACAAAATTTTTTTTTTAAACCAGTTTCAGAAACCAAAATTATATTCGACATTCTCTTTATATATTGTCTGTTTAGCCATGATATCAACTTTCTCGTGCTCATGGAGGCCTACGTGAGAGGGTATCCACAAACGCTTCACTGTAATCCCTCTAATTTGTGTATATCTGTGCCTAGTCTCATACACACGAATGTTACATTCAAATCCTGGGTAGTGAGAGCAAGTAATTAAGAGAGTCAGTTACAATTAAACTGTCTGAGATCGTAGTTTGCACGAGCTAGAGAACAACAAGTGTGGCAAACAGTTCACTTTGTGAGGAGGAAGCCCAGTTATTGATTCTAATTCACCTCCGTACTACAGTGCCATCAGACTGGTTTACGATAATAGCACTTTCCGCCCTCCCACTGTCAGAGTTAAGGGAACCATCATCGTAGATATTGTGTGATTTTAGCAGCGAAATCATAATGGCTGTAATCAGATGATAGCCAATTCTAAACAGCGCGGGGAAATCAGAGATTTTCCCACCAGAGTAAGTGAACCCGCTATCGGTTTTATGATTTCAAAAGCAGAATGAGTGAACATATAACTCGTTAATGGAGAGAGAGAGAGAGAATTATCAAAGTTAAGTGATACATATATCATACTATCATACAACGTACCATGATTATCATTCTTATTCTTCGTCAGAGGAAATGGTCAGTATTAACATAATTTCTTAATCAGCTACCTAACTAAAACGTAATGGATTAACATTATATATAGAAATCGACAACTTAACTACTACTCATCACCTTTGTTACAATACTAACTGGTGGTTACTCGTATTCATTCATAACCAAATACTGTCTACCACTTTGAGATTTTTTTGCATTTTTAGTTATTGCTTCAGTATGATATCTTTAAGGCCATATAATTTTTTTACGTTTTTATATTCAAGCAGCACAATTGGTTAATACCTAATGCGGTATTTGTTACCAGTTCGTTCCTCATTTCGTTGTAATTTCTACGATCTTTATTGCCAAAACGATTCTCTTATCATTTCATATACTAGGCTGTAGTTTTCCTGTATTGATTATGCTGCATTAGAAAGGAGAAACAGTAGATCTTCCCTTGTTGTGATAACCGTTCCCTAGGCTTTCTTGTCTGTATGTTATGTGTTAACTTATTTCAAATAAAGCTCACTACTTAGAGAACCTAATGTTTGAAACAAACATCAAACAGTTATTAAGTCAAGGGAAGGTAGTGGCACTATACATAGTAGCTACTTTGAACTTTTCTCTAATATTGTAATTTTCTCATTTAACTTCTGTCAACTCTTCCTGGGGTCATACAGCCATATCACGTCAGTCGACTTAAAGTTAAGATTCTTTCTTGCTCAGGAGCTGGAGCTAAACACTCGCAAACTTAAATAATTAATTACACTGAAGTGCACGGATACTTCCTTACTCAAACACACATTTCACTTAACTTTCCTTGTTCGCTCCACAACAACTTTCTAAGATAAATCTGTTCTTTTCAGTCTTCTATTTTTTTCTGTGGCCATTAATTCCTTAAAGCTGAATGCATGTTTGAATATATTTTTTTCTTTCTCGTTCCACAGGATCACAGACCGGGAAAAAAAGAACTCTGTTTTTCCTGGCCAAACACCTGTCTTCGTGTCTTTTTATTATTTTCGTAAATTTGTTTCTTACTCCAGCATGGAAACCAAATATTAAAGTTTTAAAATGTTAAAGGATTGTATTTTCTAGTAGTATTTCTTCAAGTTCTGAAGATTCTCTGAACTCACTCTTTGTTTCAGAATTACACAACTCTCATGAATAATACAGTATGTTGTTGCTGTTGTATTTGTCTGTTAAAAGGCTTTCTGGTTCAGAGGTTTCATTTGCATTCTGGTGGAGGTGCTACAAGAAGAAACTAATCCTAGATTCGCCAAACGAGGATTCACTGCAGAGGTTATTTGGTTGAAGTGATCCAAGTTGTGCATCTCCTCTGTCCCTTGAGTCTATCATCAGTTTCAAGTCTTCTTTCCCCTTCCTCAGTTTTCATACCTTTGCATTTGCTTGGGTTGAATTCCAGTAGCCAAGTGCCTCAAGAATCCTGACGTCTGTCCAGTTTAATTATACATTTCTTTGCCTTCATCATTTTTTATTCTCTTCATTATTTTCAAAAAATCTTCAATCAGGAATATATCTAACAATTTTTGGTATGTCATTCACAAATACCAGAAACATTACCGATACTATTACTGATGCATGTGAAACCCAGCTAGGTACATTTGGCCATTTTGATACCTCTTCCTGTATATGTCATACCTGATAAGCCGAACTTACGAAATAGGCAGAACTCTCTTAAAAATTAAAGTTTAAACAAAAAATATTTTACAATATGATAGATAATTTGTTTTCATTGACAGAGATATTAAGATTTTTATTTTGGTACTAAACCTCACTTAACCTACAGTATATTTTTAGCTAAATTTTACTATATATATATCACAGGCCAGTTTATAAATATTTAATATTATCTAAAAAAAATGATATATATTGGTTTGTTAGACCCAGATTTAATTTAGTAGAGAAATAGCGATAAATTTTATTTCTCTGACTATTTGACAGAAAATGACATTACTGAATAAGCCAAATTCACCTGTTTTGCTAATTTATCAATGACATATATATATATGTATATATATATATATATATATATATATATATATATATATATATATATATATATATATATATATATATATATATATATTATATATAAATATGCTATATTTATGTTGTTTTAATCTTAGTTAAAACATAAATATAGCATTAGAACTGGACAAGATTCTAATGCTCTATTTATTCATGTGAGGGACTTTAACCACCCAATTGATTTTCAAAATGCTGAGAAGATTGTATCAAGCAAGTCCATGGTTGAAAGGAATATAATAGAATCATGTTTCATTAAAAGCAGTTTTGAAAATAATATGAATATTTCTTTTGGTTTATATAAATTGGATTCTTTTATAATTAATAAAATTTGGGAAGAATTTAATGATAAATTGGACTAATCTTAATTCTTGGGAAGAGTTTCAGGTCCTTTCTTATGTTCCTCTTCACAGAGTCGTGCGATGTTACGCTACTGTGAGGTGTTGTCTTTGTTAGTGTGATGTGACTGTGAGGTGTATTCTGCCCCTTTATAAGCCTTCTTGTCATGTTTCCTTTTATAGTTCCTTGATAATGTGAGAAGTCACGAAAGCGCTTGGAATTCTTCTATTTTTTCATAGTGGTTGTCTTGCATATTTTGATATCACCTGTTTACTGTGATCTTTTTGCATATATATATATAATATATATATATATATATATATATATATATATATATATATATATATATATATATATAGGTCCA
>WNWK01020648.1:0-35450 GCA_009830355.1 Cherax destructor | reverse complement strand
GACTGTGGGTGTTGTCTTTGTTAGTGTGATGTGATTTGGGGGGTATTCTGCCCTTTATAACCCTTTTCTTGTCATTTTTCCCTTTTTATAGTTCCTTGAAAATGAGTAGTCACGAAAGCGCTTGAAATTCTTCTTTTTTTTTCATAGTGGTTGTTTTGCATATATATATATATATATATATATATATATATATATATATATATATATATAAAAAAAAAAAAGGGAAGTGGAATAGAATTTTCCCCAAGCCAGGTGTCGTAAGGGGGATAAAATGCTGGGAGGGGCAACCCCCTTCCCCATATTTACCAATGAAAAGGAGAAACTTTCGTTTTTTTTTTGGGGCCCCCCTCGGTGGGGAAAAGGCCCACGTGTTGAAAGAAAAAAAGAAAATATAAAAATAAATATATATATATATATATATATATATATATATATATAAATTTTTATTATATATATAAATAATTTTATATATATATATATAAAAATATATATATTTTAATTATATTATATATATAAAATATATATATATAATAATATATATATATATATATAAAAATACATATATATATATATTATTATATATATATAAAAATATAAAATATATATATATATATAAAATATATATATAAATATATATATATATATAAAATATATAAAAATATATATATAAAATATATATATATATATATATATATATATATATATATATATATATAACCTTTACATATATATTTTTAAATATATATATATATATATATATAAATTTTTTATATATTGGTTTAAAAAAATTTTTACATTCTGTCGTATGCAAAAAATTAGAGGAATATTTGTCGTTAGTGGAAACCAAACCCCAAACTCCTTCATAAATATGGTTGGTGTTTTTTCGTCAGGGCACTGGTGGTACGTTGACACTGGTGGTACTGGTTTTCACTGGTGGATGTTCTGAAATGGTACTGTTGAGGAAAAAAGGATAAAATAAGAAAAAAAAATAAAAACATAAGGATAATTTATCCTTTTTTGAAACTTTCGCCCAGCAGTGGGATCCCGTCCAAAAAAGATCTACCTGGAAAAGAGAACATGAATATATATAGGGGATAGTCTGGAGAATGCTTCAGGTGGAGAATGCGGGGCAGGTGGAGAAAGCTGGGTCAGGTGGAGAATGCTGGGTCAGGGGGAATGTTCGGTGGAGAATGCTGGGTCAGGTGGAGAATGCTGGGTCAGGTGGGGAATGCTGAGTGACAGTCTTCAAAATAGGATAGTTTAAAACCTTGTGTGACTTAAAGGACCCATTTCCCTTGAGTTCTAGGGGGGATAGTTGAAGAAGTTTTTGCAATAGGTTTTGGTTTAGAAGCCGTTGTTCTTTGAAGTTGTTGGATATACAGATAAGGATGCCGGGTTCTTCGGTATTGAGTGTTGTCTTTTTATCTTGCGTTTCTGTAGTTGATTAAATTTTTTTTTTGGTGTTTAACACAGACATTTTTGAGTCGTCAGATCTGCCTGCGTACTGGTGTTCTGAAAGGTGTTTTTTTAGGGCTCTGGATGTTGTCAATAAAGGGCCATTATACCGTTATGTGTTTATTTTTCCACTGGCGACACTGGTACTGTGCCGAAATGGTGGTACTGCGTTGACACTGGTGGTAATGTTTTGACACTTTGGTACTGCGCTGACACTGGTGGTACTGTGCTGACACTGGTGGTACTGCGCTGACACTGGTGGTACTGTTCTGACACTGGTGGTACTGTGCTGACACTGGTGGTACTGTGCTGATACTGGTGGTACTGCGCTGACACTGGTGGTACTGTTCTGACACTGGTGGTACTGCGCTGACACTGGTGGTACTGTGCTGACTGGTGGTACTGCACTGACACTGGTGGTACTGTTCTGACACTGGTGGTACTGTGCTGATACTGGTGGTACTGGCTGATACTGGTGGTACTGTGCTGACACTGGTGGTACTGTGCTGACACTGGTGGTACTGTCTGACACGTGGTACTGTGCTGATACTGGTGGTACTGTGCTGACACTGGTGGTACTGTGCTGACACTGGTGGTACTGTTCTGACACTGGTGTTATTGTTCTGACACTGGTGGTACTGTGCTGACACTGGTGGTACTGTGCTGACACTGGTGGTACTGTGCTGATACTGGTGGTACTGTGCTGATACTGGTGGTACTGTGCTGACACTGGTGGTACTGTGCTGACACTGGTGGTACTGTTCTGACACTGGTGGTACTGTTCTGACACTGGTGGTACTGTTCTGACACTGGTGGTACTGCGCTGACACTGGTGGTACTGTGCTGACACTGGTGGTACTGTTCTGACACTGGTGGTACTGTGCTGATACTGGTGGTACTGTGCTGATTGGTGGTACTGTGCTGACACTGGTGGTACTGTGCTGACACTGGTGGTACTGTTCTGACACTTGTGGTACTGTTCTGACACTGGTGGTACTGTGCTGATACTGGTGGTACTGTGCTGACACTGGTGGTACTGTGCTGACACTGGTGGTAATGTTCTGACACTGGTGGTACTGTTCTGACACTGGTGGTACTGTGCTGACACTGGTGGTACTGTGCTGACACTGGTGCTACTGTGCTGATACTGGTAGTACTGTGCTGATACTGGTGGTACTGTGCTGACACTGGTGGTACTGTGCTGACACTGGTGGTACTGTTCTGACACTGGTGGTACTGTTCTGACACTGGTGGTACTGTGCTGCCACTGGTGGTACTGTGCTGACACTGGTGGTACTGTTCTGACACTGGTGGTAATGTTCTGACACTGGTGGTACTGTTCTGACACTGGTGGTACTGCGCTGACACTGGTGGTACTGTGCTGACACTGGTGGTACTGTTCTGACACTGGTGGTACTGTGCTGATACTGGTGGTACTGTGCTGATTGGTGGTACTGTGCTGACACTGGTGGTACTGTGCTGACACTGGTGGTACTGTTCTGACACTGGTGGTACTGTTCTGACACTGGTGGTACTGTGCTGATACTGGTGGTACTGTGCTGACACTGGTGGTACTGTGCTGACACTGGTGGTACTGTTCTGACACTGGTGGTACTGTTCTGACACTGGTGGTACTGTGCTGACACTGGTGGTACTGTGCTGACACTGGTGCTACTGTGCTGATACTGGTGGTACTGTGCTGATACTGGTGGTACTGTGCTGACACTGGTGGTACCGTGCTGACAATGGTGGTACTGTTCTGACACTGGTGGTACTGTTCTGACACTGGTGGTACTGTGCTGCCACTGGTGGTACTGTGCTGACACTGGTGGTACTGTTCTGACACTGGTGGTACTGTTCTGACACTGGTGGTACTGTGCTGGCACTGGTGTTACTGTTCTGACACTGGTGGTACTGTGCTGATACTGGTGGTACTGTGCTGACACTGGTGGTACTGTGCTGATACTGGTGGTACTGTGCTTATACTGGTGGTACTGTGGTGACACTGATGGTACTGTTTTGACACTGGTGGTACTGTGCTGGCACTGGTGTTACTGTTCTGACACTGGTGGTACTGTGCTGACACTGGTGGTACTGCGCTGACACTGGTGGTACTGTTCTGACACTGGTGGTACTGTGCTGATACTGGTGGTACTGCGCTGACACTGGTGGTACTGTTCTGACACTGGTGGTACTGTGCTGGCACTGGTGTTACTGTTCTGACACTGGTGGTACTGTGCTGACACTGGTGGTACTGCGCTGACACTGGTGGTACTGTTCTGACACTGTGGTACTGTGCGCACTGGTGCGACTGGTGTACTGGTGGTATTGTTCTGACACTGGTGGTACTGTGCTGACACTGGTGGTACTGCGCTGACACTGGTGCTACTGTCTGACACTGGTGGTACTGTGCTGACACTTTTGGTACTGTGCTGGCACTGGTGTTACTGTTCTGACACTTGGTCGCTGCACTGGGCTGCGCACGGTGTCTGTCTCACTGGTGTAGCTGAACTGGTGGTTCTGAACTGGTATGTGATGGTGGGACAGTGATTTCTGACACTGGGGTCGCGAACTGTCGGCTGACTGGTGTTGTGTACACGTGGTATGTCTGCATGTGTGTATGTCGCGCACTGGGTCTGTCTGACACTGGTGGACGTGACACTGGTGTACTGCGACTGGTGTACTGTTCGACTGTACTGTCTGCCTGTGGTACGTGTGACTGGTTTCTGTGCACTGTGGTATGACACTGGTGGTATGGGTGACGTATGAATTGCGACACTGGTGGTATACGGTACGCTAATTGGTACCGACTGTGTACTGGCTGGCACGTGTTCTGTTCTGAACTGGATTTGACACGGTGTACTGCTGCATGTGTCGTTCTGACACTCTGGTCTGTGCTGATACGGGTACTGCGAACTGGTACGTTGACACTGTGGCTGCGCACTGGTGTACTGCGACCTGGGACGTGCTGAACTGGTGGTAGCGACACTGGTGTATGTCGCCGGTCTGCGACACGGTACTGCGCATGGTATGTCTGCACTGGTGGTCTGTGCGCCTGTGATGGCTGCACTGTGTCGTCTGACATGGTGGTACTGTTCTGACACTGGTGGTACTGTGCTGGCACTGGTGTTACTGTTCTGACACTGGTGGTACTGTGCTGACACTGGTGGTACTGTGCTGATACTGGTGGTACTGTGCTGATACTGGTGGTACTGTGGTGACACTGATGGTACTGTTCTGACACTGGTGGTACTGTGCTGACACTGGTGGTACTGTGCTGATACTGGTGGTACTGTGCTGACACTGGTGGTACTGTTCTGACACTGGTGGTACTGTGCTGACACTGGTGGTACTGTGCTGGCACTGGTGTTACTGTTCTGAGACTGGTGGTACTGTTCTGACACTGGTGGTACTGTGCTGGCACTGGTGTTACTGTTCTGACACTGGTGGTACTGTGCTGACACTGGTGGTACTGTGCTGATACTGGTGGTACTGTGCTGACACTGGTGGTACTGTGTGACACTGATGGTACTTTCTGACACTGGTGGTACTGTGCTGACACTGGTGGTACTGTGTGATACTGGTGGTACTTCTGACACTGGTGGTACTGTGCTGGCACTGGTGTACTGTTCTGATACTGGTGGTACTGTGCTGACACTGGTGGTACTGTGCTGACACTGGTGTTACTGTTCTGACACTGGTGGTACTGTGCTGACACTGGTGGTACTGTGCTGACACTGGTGGTACTGTTCTGACACTGTGGTACTGTGCTGGATACTGGTGTTACTGTTCTGACACTGGTGGTACTGTTCTGACACTGGTGGTACTGCGCTGCACTGGTGGTACTGTTCTGACACTGGTGGTACTGTGCTGACACTGGTGGTACTGCGCTGACACTGGTGGTATTGTTCTGACACTGGTGGTACTGTGCTGACACTGGTGGTACTGCGCTGACACTGGTGTATTGTTCTGACACTGGTGGTACTGTGCTGACACTGTTGGTACTGGCTGCACTGGTGTTACTGTTCTGACACTGGTGGTACTGTTCTGACACTGGTACTGTGCTGGCACTGGTGTTACTGTTCTGACACTGGTGGTACTGTTCTGACACTGGTGGTACTGTGCTGCACTGGTGTACTGTCTGACACTGGGTGGTACTGTGCTGACACTGGTGGTACTGTGCTGATACTGGTGGTACTGTGCTGATACTGGTGGTACTGTGCTGACACTGATGGTACTGTCTGACACTGGTGGTATTGTTCTGACACTGGTGGTACTGTGCTGACACTGGTGGTACTGTGCTGACACTGGTGTTATTGTTCTGACACTGGTGGTACTGTGCTGACACTGGTGGTACTGCTGGCACTGGTGTTACTGTTCTGACACTGGTGGTACTGTTGCTGACACTGGTGGTACTGTGCTGGCACTGGTGTTACTGTTCTGAGACTGGTGGTACTGTTCTGACACTGGTGGTACTGTGCTGGACTGGTGTACTGTTCTGACACTGGTGGTACTGTGGTGACACTGATGGTACTGTCTGATACTGGTGGTACTGTGCTGATACTGGTGGTACTGTGTGCCTGATGACTGTTCGACATGGTGGTACTGTGCTGACACTGGTGGTACTGTGCTGATACTGGTGGTACTGTGCTGACACTGGTGGTACTGTGCTGACATGGTGGACTGTGCTAACTGGTGCGTGAGACAATGGTGGTACTGTGCTGACACTGGTGGTACTGTGCTGACACTGGTGGTACGTGCTGACACTGGTGGTACTGCGCTGACACTGGTGGTACTGTGCTGACACTGGTGGTACTGTGCTGACACTGGTGGTACTGTGCTGATACTGGTGGTACTGTGCTGACACTGGTGTTGCTGTTCTGACACTGGTGGTACTGTGCTGACACTGGTGGTACTGTGCTGACACTGGTGGTACTTCGCTGACACTGGTGGTACTGCGCTGACACTGGTGGTACTGCGCTGACACTGGTGGTACTGTTCTGACACTGGTGGTACTGTGCTGACACTGGTAGTACTGTGCTGACACTGGTGGTACTGTTCTGACATTGGTGGTACTGTGCTGATACTGGTGGTACTGTTCTGACACTGGTGGTACTGTGCTGACACTGGTGGTACTTCGCTGACACTGGTGGTACTGCGCTGACACTGGTGGTACTGTTCTGACACTGGTGATACTGTGCTGACACTGTTGGAACTGGGCTGATACTGGTGGTACTGTGCTGACATTTGTTGTACTGTGTAATGCTGACACTGATACTGTGTGCCCTGACACTAGTACTGTATGTGCTGTTACTGTGTCCTGACAATCGTACTGAGTGCTGACACTAGTACTGTGTCTGGGCTTGGACTTCCTACTCTATTTCTGAAAAATTGCAATCTCCTGATGATGCGTTGATTGCAAAACGAAAGGCCTGGAACTATAATTCAACTCCCCTTGTGGGTGTAAAAACTGGGGTGTTAAGGGCGTGTAGGGAAGACCTGGATGTTTGATTACGAGACGTTTGGCCTAGTGGGCGAAACGTCGTGCCAGTGCTACACTTAGTTACATCTCATTTGAAGGGAAGAGAGAGAGAGAGAGAGAGAGAGGGAGAGAGAGAGAGAGAGAGAGAGAGAGAGAGAGAGAGAGAGAGAGAGATAAGAAAAGAGAAGAAGAAGAGAAAAGAGTAGAGAGATAAGAGAGAGAGAAAAGATAAGAGAGAAAAAAGATATAATAAGAGAAAGAGAGGAGAGGGGCACAGCATCACAGTCTGAAAAGACAAAAAGAAGATACAGAGCGCTGAAGAGAGGACGGTGGTAGACGGAGAGGAGAATAACGGGAGTGTCCAATAGAGAAAGAATAAATCGTGAAAGACAGAGAGGAAAGCGGAATAAAGATGGGAGAGAGAAAGCTGATGAAAATAGGAATGGCACAAAAGCAAAATTTAGGCCTATGACTATACTTTTTTAGACCTATGACTATACTTTTAAACCCCCATTAACCAACCAACCAACCTTGTATAGTAGACAGACTTTAAACCCCCATTAACCAGCCTTAAAGACCCTCGTGTAGGCTTTAAACCCCATTAACAGCCTTAAAGACTCTCGTGTAGTATTTAAACCCCATTAACCAGCCTTAAAGACCCTCGTGTAGTATTTAAAACCCCATTAACCAGCCTTAAAGACCCTCGTGTAGTATTTAAAACCCCATTAACCAGCCTTAAAGACCATCGTGTAGTATTTAAAACCCCATTAACCAGCCTTAAAGACCATCGTGTAGTATTTAAAACCCCATTAACCAGCCTTAAAGACCATCGTGTAGTATTTAAAACCCCATTAACCAGCCTTAAAGACTCTCGTGTAGTATTTAAAACCCCATTAACCAGCCTTAAAGACCATCGTATAGTATTTAAAACCCCATTAACCAGCCTTAAAGACTCTCGTGTAGTATTTAAAACCCCATTAACCAGCCTTAAAGACCATCGTGTAGTATTTAAAACCCCATTAACCAGCCTTAAAGACTCTCGTGTAGTATTTAAAACCCCATTAACCAGCCCTAAAGACCATCGTATAGTATTTAAAACCCTATTAACCAGCCTTAAAGACTCTCGTGTAGTATTTAAAACCCCATTAACCAGCCTTAAAGACCATCGTATAGTATTTAAAACCCCATTAACCAGCCTGTCTGGTGTGTAATGACATCTAATGGAAGGAAAGGAGAGAAATGAGTGTGGTAATGATCCTCAGAACCCATTATTACTTCCGCTAATGGAAACCTGTGTCCGTCTTGTGGATTTTTCCAGACACCCGAAAACTGACCCCCGAAAAAAGACATTGTCGAAAAAAATATATAAAAATTTGATTTATCTTTCCCTCCAGTGGTTAAATATAATTGTATCTTGTTTAGAAAGTTGCTGTGTGACCCCCTACGGGTTTAGTGTTTTGACTTTGAAGGAGGACGATTAGGAGGACCAGGAGGACGACTAGGACCAGGGGGAGGACGACTAGGACCAGGGGGAGGACGACGAGGACCAGGGGGAGGACGACTAGGACCAAGAAAAGGACGACTAGGAGGACCAGGCGAATGACTAGGACCAGGGGGAGGACGACTAGGAGGACCAAGAAGAGGAGGACGATTAGGAAGACCAGGAGGGGGACGACTAGGACCAGGGGGAGGACGATTAGGAAGACCAGGAGGGGGACGACTAGGACCAGGGGGAGGACGACTAGGAGGACCAGGAAGAGGAGGACGATTAGGAAGACCAGGAGGGGGACGACTAGGACCAGGGGGAGGACGACTAGGAGGACCAGGAAGAGGAGGACGATTAGGAAGACCAGGAGGGGGACGACTAGGACCAGGGGAAGGACGACTAGGAGGACCAGGAAGAGGAGGACTAGGAACAGGGGGAGGACGACTAGGAGGACCAGGAAGAGGAGGACGATTAGGAAGACCAGGAAAAGGAGTACTAGGACCAGGGGGAGGACGACTAGGAGGACCAGGAGGAGGAGGACTAGGACCAGGGGAAGGACGACTAGGAGGACCGGGAAGAGGACGACCAGGAGGAGGAGGACTAGGAAGACCACGAGGAGGACCAGGAGAACCAGGAGGAGGACTAAGAAGACCAGGAGGAATAGGAGGAGGACTAAGAAGATTAGGATGACTAGGACTAGGAGGAGGACTAGGAAGACCAGGAGTAATAGGAGGAGGACTAAGAATTAGGATGACTAGGACTAGGAGGAGGACTAGGAAGACCAGGAGTAATAGGAGGAGGACTAAGAAGATTAGGATGACTAGGACTAGGAGGAGGACTAGGAAGACCAGGAGTAATAGGAGGAGGACTAAGAAGATTAGGATGACTAGGACTAGGAGGAGGACTAGGAAGACCAGGAGTAATAGGAGGAGGACTAAGAAGATAAGGATGACTAGGACTAGGAGGATTAGGACTAGGAGGACTAAGAGAAAGAGGATGAGGAGGGAGAGGATGATTATGAAAGGGTAAAGGACGAGAAGGAAGAGGAAGAAGAGGAGGAAGAGGAAGAAGAGGAAAAAGAGGAAGAAGAGGAGGAAGAGGAAGAGGAGGAAGAGGAAGAAGAAGAAGAAGAAGAGGAAGAGGAGGAAGAGGAAGAAGAGGAGGAAGAGGAGGAAGAGGAGGAAGAGGAAGAAGAGGAAGAGGAGGAAGAGGAAGAGGAGGAAGAGGAAGAAGAGGAGGAAGAGGAGGAAAAGGAAGAAGAGGAAGAAGAAGAGGAAGAGGAGGAAGAGGAAGAAGAGGAGGAAGAGGAGGAAGAGGAAGAAGAGGAAGAAGAAGAGGAAGAGGAGGAAGAGGAAGAGGAGGAAGAGGAAGAAGAAGAAGAAGAAGAGGAAGAGGAGGAAGAGGAAGAAGAGGAGGAAGAGGAGGAAGAGGAAGAAGAGGAAGAAGAAGAGGAAGAGGAGGAAGAGGAAGAAGAGGAGGAAGAGGAAGAAGAGGAGGAAGAGGAGGAAGAGGAAGAAGAGGAAGAAGAAGAGGAAGAGGAGGAAGAGGAAGAAGAAGAGGAAGAGGAGGAAGAGGAAAAAGAGGAAGAAGAGGAGGAAGAGGAAGATGAGGAAGAGGAAGAAGAAGAAGAAGAAGAGGAAGAGGAGGAAGAGGAAGAAGAGGAGGAAGAGGAGGAAGAGGAAGAAGAAGAGGAAGAGGAGGAAGAGGAAGAAGAGGAGGAAGAGGAGGAAAAGGAAGAAGAGGAAGAAGAAGAGGAAGAGGAGGAAGAGGAAGAAGAGGAGGAAGAGGAGGAAGAGGAAGAAGAGGAAGAAGAAGAGGAAGAGGAGGAAGAGGAAGAAGAGGAGGAAGAGGAGGAAGAGGAAGAAGAGGAAGAAGAAGAGGAAGAGGAGGAAGAGGAAGAAGAGGAGGAAGAGGAGGAAGAGGAAGAAGAAGAGGAAGAGGAGGAAGAGGAAGAAGAGGAGGAAGAGGAAGAAGAGGAAGAAGAAGAGGAAGAGGAGGAAGAGGAAGAAGAGGAAGAAGAAGAGGAAGAGGAAGAAGAGGAGGAAGAGGAGGAAGAGGAAGAAGAGGAAGAAGAAGAGGAAGAGGGTGGGATTGTTCTTGTCGACTGACTCTCGCAGTGGAAACAAAAGGGTCGGGAAATTTACAACACTGTTGCAGCTGTGAGCTTTTGTTACTGTGAGAGAGAGAGAGAGAGAGAGAGAGAGAGAGAGAGAGAGAGAGAGAGAGAGAGAGAGAGAGAGAGAGAGAGAGAGAGAGAGTGAGAGAGAGAGAGATTGCTGACGTCTGAACACCCGTCAGTGGTATGGCTGACGTCTGAACACCCGTCAGTGGTATGGTTGACGTCTGAACACCCGTCAGTGGTATGGTTGACGTCTGAACACCCGTCAGTGGTATGGTTGACGTCTGAACACCCGTCAGTGGTATGGTTGACGTCTGAACACCCGTCAGTGGTATGATTGACGTCTGAACACCCGTCAGTGGTATGGCTGACGTCTGAACACCCGTCAGTGGTATGGTGACGTCTGAACACCCGTCAGTGGTATGGCTGACGTCTGAACACCCGTCAGTGGTATGGTTGACGTCTGAACACCGTCAGTGGTATGGCTGACGTCTGAACACCCGTCAGTGGTATGGCTGACATCTGAACACCCGTCAGTGGTATGGTTGACGTCTGAACACCCGTCAGTGGTATGGCTGACGTCTGAACACCCGTCAGTGGTATGGTTGACGTCTGAACACCCGTCAGTGGTATGGTTGACGTCTGAACACCCGTCAGTGGTATGGTTGACGTCTGAACACCCGTCAGTGGTATGGCTGACGTCTGAACACCCGTCAGTGGTATGGTTGACGTCTGAACACCCGTCAGTGGTATGGTTGACGTCTGAACACCCGTCAGTGGTATGGCTGACATCTGAACACCCGTCAGTGGTATGGTTGACGTCTGAACACCCGTCAGTGGTATGATTGACGTCTGAACACCCGTCAGTGGTATGGTTGACGTCTGAACACCCGTCAGTGGTATGGTTGACGTCTGAACACCCGTCAGTGGTATGATTGACGTCTGAACACCCGTCAGTGGTATGATTGACGTCTGAACACCCGTCAGTGGTCTGGCTGACGTCTGAACACCCGTCAGTGGTCTGGCTGACGTCTGAACACCCGTCAGTGGTATGGTTGACGTCTGAACACCCGTCAGTGGTCTGGCTGACGTCTGAACACCCGTCAGTGGTATGGCTGACGTCTGAACACCCGTCAGTGGTATGGTTGACGTCTGAACATCTGTCACCAGCTCAACCAGACTCCCAAGACGACAATATCTGCGTCTCAAACATCTACTCTCTGTCTTCAAGTCAGGACTACCACTTAGGTCCTCCTTATGCTGCCATCCCCTCCTGCCTTTCTCTTGCGGCCTCCTGATGTCTCCTGCCTGCCTCTTGTTGCATCTCACTGTCCCTTGATGCCTCCTGCTTGCCTCTTTCTGCATCCTACTGTATCTTGCTGCCTCCTGTCCGCCTCTCGCTGTTTTTTTCTGTATCTCGCTGTCTCTTGCTGCCTCCTGCTTGCCTCCTGCCTGCCTCTCGCTGTCTTTTTCTGTCTCTCGCTGCCTCCTGCCTGCCTCTCGCTGTCTTTTTCTGTCTCTCGCTGCCTCCTGCCTGCCTCTCGCTGTCTTTTTCTGTCTCTTGCTGACTCCTGCCTGCCTCTTTATGCATCCTGCTGCCTCTTTCTGCCTCCTGCTTGCCTCTTTCTGCATCCTGCTGCCTCTTTCTGCCTCCTGCCTGCCTCTCGCTGCCTCTTACTGCCTTCACGTCCCATTTCCAGCATGTTCCTTGCATCTCTATCGCCTTCTCATCTGCATATACCAGCTAGCGGTCTGCTGTCCTGCCTTACAAGACTCGTTGCCACCCATGACCTTATATTACCTCGGGAACACAGCAGCCGACAGTCACACGACTTCTGTTTGCTGGCAAATTGCATCTTCCTGTCTCTCTATTGCTGTGCTGTTGGTGCACAGGAGGTTTAAAGCCTATCGGCTGCATGTGCGTCACGAAGGGTAAATATTAACTTGTGCCAAGAGACGAGTGAGGTTTAATTTGTAAGCTAAGGAATGAAAGGAGAATAAAGATGCGTAATAAAGATGGGAGAGGAAATAAAGAGAGATAAAAGATGAGGAATGGTAATGTGTGTATTTCAGACCTCCAGTTGGGGTCCTCTACAGTTGATTTCTGCTGAACAGGACCTCAGATGGAGGTCAAAATATATAGACTACTATTCTTTATAGTTTTGTCTGCTGTGTTAATTAGTAACACATACACACACATACACACATATACACACACACACATAAACACAATAACACACACACACACCCCGGTGGCCTAGTGGTAAAGCTCTTGCTTCACACACGGAGGGGCCGGGTTCTATTCCCGGCGGGGCAGAAACTTTTCGAAGTGTTTCCTTACACACACACACACACACACACATATATACAACAGGCCTAGTGTCAAATCGACATGTGCCTAGGACAAAATGGTAACTAAATAACTAACATACACACACACACATACACGCACATACATATATACACACACATAAATGTGAAGAGTGGCATGAAATAATAAAGGAGACATCCCCAGACATAATAGCACTCACAGAAACGAAACTCACCAGGATGATAACAGATGCAATCTTTCCACCCGGATATCAAATCCTCAGGAAAGATAGAGGGAGCAGAGGAGGAGGAGGAGTTGCACTGCTCATTAAGAACAGGTGGGGATTTGAGGAAGTGGAAGGAATGGATGGAATGGGCGAAAGGGACTACATAGTAGGAACAATTCAGTCTGAGAGCCATAAGGTGGTAATTGTTGTAATGTACAACCCGCCACAGAACTGCAGGAGGCCAAGAGAAGAATACGACGAGAGCAACAGAGCAATGGTAGACACACTAGCCGAGGTGGCCAGAAGAGCCCACATGGGGAGAGTAAAGTTACTAGTTATGGGTGATTTCAATCACAAGGAGATTGACTGGGAAAACCTAGAGCCCCATGGGGGTCCTGAATCATGGAGAGCCAAGATGATGGATGTGGTACTGGAAAACCTCATGCATCAGCATGTTAGAGACACTACCAGAGAGAGAGGTGGGGATGATCCAGCAAGACTGGACCTAGTATTCACCTTGAGTAGTTCGGACATCGAGGATATCACGTATGAAAGGCCCCTTGGAGCTAGTGATCATTTGGTTCTGCGTTTTGATTATATAGTTGAGCTACAATTGGAGAGGGGAGCAGGAATAGGAAGGGAGAAATGAAACTACAAAAGGAGGACTACACAGGCATGAGGAACTTCCTACAAGACGTTCAGTGGGAGAGAGAATTGGCAGGAAAACCAGTAAAAGAAATGATGGAATATGTGACAACCAAATGCAAAGAGGCAGAGGAGAGGTTTGTCCCCAAGGAAAACAGAAGTAATGGGAAGACCAGAACGAGTCCTTGGTTCACCCAGAGGTGTAGGGAGGCAAAAACTAAGTGCACTAGAGAATGGAAAAAGTACAGAAGACAAAGGACCCAGGAAAATAAAGAGATTAGCCGAAGAGCCAGAAACGAATATGCGCAGGTAAGAAGGGAGGCTCAGCGACAATACGAAAATGATATAGCATCAAAAGTCAAGTGTGACCCAAAGCTGTTGTATAGCCACATCAGGAGGAAAACAACAGTCAAGGACCAGGTAATCAGGCTGAGGAAGGAAGGTGGGGAGTTCACAAGAAACGACCAAGAGGTATGTGAGGAGCTCAACATGAGATTTAAAGAAGTATTTACAGAGGAGACAGGAAGGACTCCAGGAATTCAGAATAGGGTGGTATACCAACAAGTGCTGGATGAAATACACACAACCGAGGAGGAGGTGAAGAAGCTGTTATGTGAACTCGATACCTCAAAAGCGGTGTTACCTGACAACATTTCTCCTAGGGTCCTTAGAGAGGGAGCAGAGATGTTGTGTGTGCCACTAACAAAAATCTTCAACACATCCATTGAAACTGGGCAACTACCTGAGGTGTGGAAGATGACAAATGTAGTCCCAATTTTTAAGAAAGGAGACAGACACGAGGCATTAAACTACAGACCTGTGTCACTGACGTGTATAATATGCAAAGTCATGGAGAAGATCATCAGAGGAGAGTGGTGGAGCACCTACAAAGACACAAGCTTATAAACGACAACCAGCACGGTTTCAGGGAAGGAAAATCCTGTGTCACAAACCTACTGGAGTTTTATGACAAGGTAACAGAAGTAAGACACGAGAGAGAGGGGTGGATAGACTGCATTTTCTTGGACTGCAACAAGGCGTTCGACACAGTTCCTCACAAGAGGTTAATGGAAAAGCTAGAGAATCAGGCACACGTAACAGGAAAGGCACTGCAATGGATCAGAGAATATCTGACAGGGAGGCAACAACGAGTCATGGTATGTGACGAGGTGTCAGAGTGGGCACCTGTGACGAGTGGGGTTCCACAAGGGTCAGTCCTGGGACCAGTACTGTTTTTGGTATTTGTGAATGACATAACGGAAGGGATAGACTCAGAAGTGTCCCTGTTTGCAGATGATGTGAAGTTAATGAGAAGAATTAAATCAGTCGAGGATCAGGCAGGACTACAAAGAGACCTGGACAGGCTACAAGCCTGGTCCAGTAACTGGCTCCTTGAATTTAACCCTGCCAAATGTAAAGTCATGAAGATCGGGGAAGGGCAAAGAAGACCGCAGACAGAGTATAGTCTAGGTGGCCAAAGACTGCAAACCTCACTCAAGGAAAAAGATCTTGGGGTGAGTATAATACCGAGCACATCTCCTGAGGCACACATCAATCAGATAACTGCTGCAGCATACGGGCGCCTGGCAAACCTAAGAATAGCGTTCCAATACCTCACTAAGGAATCGTTCAAGACTCTGTACACCATATACGTCAGGCCCATACTGGAGTATGCAGCACCAGTTTGGAACCCACACCTGGTCAAGCACGTCAGGAAATTAGAGAAAGTGCAGAGGTTTGCAACAAGACTAGTCCCAGAGCTAAGGAATTGTCCTACGAAGAAAGGTTAAGGGAAATCGGCCTGACGAAACTAGAGGACAGGAGGGTTAGGGGAGACATGATAACGACATGTAAAATACTGCGAGGAATAGATAAGGTGGACAGAGACAAGATGTTCCAGAGAGGGGACACGGAAACAAGGGGTCACAGTTGGAAGTTGAAGACTCCTATGAGTCAAAGGGATGTTAGTAAGTATTTCTTCAGTCATAGAGTTGTCAGGAAGTGGAATAGCCTAGAAAGTGACGTAGTGGAGGCAGGAACCATACATAGTTTTAAGACAAGGTTTGATAAAGCTCATGGAGCAGGGAGAGATAGGACCTAGTAGCAATCAGTAAAGAGGAGGGGCCAGGAGCTATGATTCGACCCCTGCAACCACAAATAGGTGAGTACATACACACATACACATACACACACACATACACACATACATACACACACACTAACAGATCAGAAAATGAATGAACAATTTGTTCAGTATTTGTGACTGTTGATGGAGGGCAGTGATGTCAGCCAGTGTTCAGAAGTGAAGGATGAAGGGCAGGGGATGTCAGCCAGTGTTCAGAAGTGAAGGATGGAGGGCAGGGGATGTCAGCCAGTGTTTAGAAGTGAAGGATGGAGGCCAGGGGATGTCAGCCATTGTTCAGAAGTGAAGGATGGAGGGCAGGGAATGTCAGCCAGTATTTAGTAGAGAAGAATGGAGAGCAGGGGATGTCAGCCAGTGTTTAGAAGTGAAGGATGGAGGGCAGGGGACGTCAGCCTGTGTTTAGAAGTGAAGGATGGAGGACAGGGGATGTCAGTTAGCTTTTAGAAGTGAAGGATGGAGGGCACCGATGTCAGTTATTGTTTAGAAGTGAAGGATGGAAGGCAGGTGTTGTCAGCCAGTGTTTAAAAGTAAAGGATGGAGGGCAGTGGATGTCAGCCAGTGTTTAAAAGTGAAGGATTGAGGGCAGGGGATGACAGCCAGTGTTTTGTAGTGAAGGATAGAGGGCAGGGGATGTCAGTTAGTGCTTAGAATTGAAGGATGGAAGGCAGGGGATGTCATCCATTGTTTAGAAGTGAAGGATGAAGGGCAGGGAATATCAGCCAGTGTTTAGAAGTGAAGGATGAAAAGCAGGGAATGTCAGCAATTCTTTAGAAGTGAAGGATGGAGGGTAGGGGATGTCAGCCGGTGTTTAGAAGTGAAGGATGGAGGACAGGGGATGTCATCCAGTGTTTAGAAGTGAAGGATGAAGGGCAGGGGATGTCAGCTATTGTTTAGTAGTGAAGGATAGAAGGCAGGGATGTCAGCCAGTGTTTAGAAGTGAAGGATGGAGGGCAGGGATATCAGCAATTGTTTAGAAGTGAAGGATAGAGGGCAGGGGATGTCAGCCATTGTTCAGAAGTGAAAGATGGAGCAGGGATGTCAGCCAGTGTTTATAAGTGAAGGATGGAGGGTAGGGGATGTAAGCCAGTGTTTAGAAGTGAAGGATGGAGGGCAGGGGATGTCAGCCAGTTTTTAGAAGTAAAGGATGAAGGGCAGGGATGTCGGCCATTGATCAGAAGTGAAGAGGGCAATGATGTCAGCCAGTGTTTAGGAGTGAAAGAGGGAAGGCAGAGATGTCAGCCAGTGTTAATAAGTGAAGGATGGAGGGCATGGGATGTCAGCCAGTGTTAATAAGTGAAGGATGGAGGGCAGGGATGTCAGCCAGTATGTAGATGAATGGTTCAGAGAACCGACAAGTTGTTAAATTAGACACATATGCAACACTTGGGTATCTTTATTGAGGAAACGTTTCGCCACACAGTGGCTTCATCAGTCCAATACAAAGAAGAAAGTAGTAATAAAAGGAGGAGTTTGAGGTAATCAGTCCATCAATCTTGAAGTAAATACAACATAAGGCAAATAGAAGTTGCTTATATACTGTAGACAGGTGAGATGAAGCAGGAGGAGGCGGGGTCATAGTGGTATCATCTACATCCTGTCTGACACAGCAACTTCTTGGGATCTTGATACAAAGGGATTCTTCAACATTTGTCCAAACCTTTGGACAAGGACTTACTTCGACTAGTGGATGATACCACTATGACCCCGCCTCCTCCTGCTTCATCTCACTTGTCTACAGTATATAAGCAACTTCTATTTGCCTTATGTTGTATTTACTTCAAGATTGATGGACTGAACACATCGACTCCAGGCCGAGGGACTGATTACCTCAAACTCCTCCTTTTATTACTACAATCTTCTTTGTATTGGACTGATGAAGCCACTGTGTGGCGAAACGTTTCCTCAATAAAGATACCCAAGTGTTGCATATGTGTCTAATTTAACAACATGTCAGCCAGTGTTTAGAAGTGAAGGATGGAGGGCAGGGATGTCAGCCAGTGTTCAGAAGTGAAGGATGGAGAGCAGGGCAGAGTATGTCAACCAGTGTTTAGAAGTGAAGGATGGAGGGCAGGGATGGCAGCCATTCTTTAGAAGTGAAGGATGTAAGACAGGGAATGTCAGCTATTGTTTAGAAGTGATGGATGGAGGGCAGGGATGTCAGCTAGTGTTTAGAAGTGAAGGATGGAGGGCACGGATGTCGGCTATTGTTTAGAAGTGAAGGATGGAGGGCAGGGATATCAGCCATTCTTCAGAAGTGAAGGATGGTTGGCAGGGATGTCAGCCAGTGTTTAGAAGTGAAGGATGGAGGGAAGGGAACGTCAGCAAGTGTTTAGAAGTGAAGGATGGAGGGCAGGGGATGTCAGCCAGTGTTTAGAAGTGAAGGATAGAGGGCAGGGATGTCAGCAACTGTTTAGAAGTGGAGGATGGAGGGCAGGGGATGTCAGCCAGTTTTTAGAATTGAAGGATGAAGGGCAGGGATGTCAGCCATTGTTTAGAAGTGAAGGATGGAGGGCAGGGATGTCAGCTATTGTTTAGAAGTGAAGGATGGAAGGCAGGGGATGTCAGCCATTGTTTAGAATTGAAGGATGGAGGGCAGGGATGTCAGCCATTGTTTACAAGTGAAGGATGTAAGACAGGGGATGTCAGCTATTGTTTAGAAGTGAAGGATGGAGGGCAGGGATGTCAGCTAGTGTTTAGAAGTGAAGGATGGAGGGCACGGATGTCGGCTATTGTTTAGAAGTAAAGGATGGAGGGCAGGGATATCAGCCATTCTTCAGAAGTGAAGGATGGTTGGCAGGGATGTCAGCCAGTGTTACGGCCCCCTACCTAACAATGGTTGTTAGGTAGTTTACCTGCCGGCCTGTGACGTAATCAAACGTGATGTTTGACTGACGGGCCGGCTGGACTGACAGTGTTAACGAGACTCTCCTATACACAACACTGGAGAGTTCACCAGCTCCCTGATACACCTGGAGAGTGCTAACGAGACTCTCCTATACACAACACTGGAGAGTTCACCAGCTCCCTGATACACTACTGGAGTTCGCCAGTCAGACCTGCGTGAGAGTTGCAGACTCATGCAGTGTGGTGCTGGTGACAGCCTACAGGGCTCCAGTGCAGAGAGAACTGGAAGCTCTCTCTAGACTGTGTTACTCGAATGAGGACACTGTAGCATTATGAGGAGAGTGGCAAGTAAGGTCACCAGAATCTACTAGCTGACTGATGTACCTGCGACTATGTACCTGCGACTATTGTACCTGAAATTATGTACCTGAGGTGTCTTGTGTGACACTGGTTGTGTGTCTGGTGTGACACTGAGATTGTTACCCGGAGTGTCAGGTTTTTAGTGATGTATCCAGAGAGTTTGTGACGGTGGCACGACACAAGTTAAGAATCGTGTATTTGGTGTGTGTCATAACGCGGTGCAAAGGCTTTATGAGAGAAAGAGTTCATGATACAGGGGGCGTGCCATGTGGCACAGAGAAGGTGTCGTGTGACACAGCGATTGAGTCTTTATGGTACAGGAACGGGTGTCGTGGAACCCCGTAGGTGCCATAAGACAGAGACAAGGGTGTCTGAGGACACTATGGAGAAGGAGTATCATGACAAGGTCTGGTAGTGTCCTGTGTGACACTTGTAGACGGCAGCGAGTTGACATTGCTCTAAGTATATGATTTTATTTGTGACTTTTGTCTGGTACTATGATTTTGTGTAAATATGTTTTTACACAGATTATTAGATTATATGTTTTTATTCAGATTATGTTTTTATATTAATAAATATAATATATAATATAATAAATATTGAAATCTGATAGTTTACTTAGTATCCCAAACAGTCGTTTAATTACAAATGCTTTTTTAATTTGTAATAGCCAGTGTTTAGAAGTGAAGGATGGAGGGCAGGGGATGTAAGCCATTGTTTAGAAGTGAAGGATGGAAGGCAGGGATGTCAGCCATTGTTTAGAAGTGAAGGATGGAAGGCAGGGGATGTCAGCCATTGTTTAGAAGTGAAGGATGGAGGGCAGGGATGTCAGCTATTGTTTAGAAGTGAAGGATGGAAGGCAGGTGATGTCAGCCATTGTTTAAAATTGAAGGATGGAGGGCAGGGATGTCAGCCATTGTTTACAAGTGAAGGATGGCGGGCAGAGATGTCAGCCATTCTTTAGAAGTGAAGGATGTAAGACAGGGATGTCAGCTATTGTTTAGAAGTGAAGGATGGAGGGCAGGGATGTCAGCTAGTGTTTAGAAGTGAAGGATGTAAGACAGGGGATGTCAGCTATTGTTTAAAATTGAAGGATGGAGGGCAGGGATGTCAGCCATTGTTTACAAGTGAAGGATGGCGGGCAGAGATGTCAGCCATTCTTTAGAAGTGAAGGATGTAAGACAGGGGATGTCAGCTATTGTTTAGAAGTGAAGGATGGAGGGCAGGGATGTCAGCTAGTGTTTAGAAGTGAAGGATGTAAGACAGGGGATGTCAGCTATTGTTTAAAATTGAAGGATGGAGGGCAGGGATGTCAGCCATTGTTTACAAGTGAAGGATGTAAGACAGGGGATGTCAGCTATTGTTTAGAAGTGAAGGATGGAGGGCACGGATGTCGGCTATTGTTTAGAAGTGAAGGATGGAGGGCAGGGATGTCAGCCATCCTTTAGAAGTGAAGGATGTAAGACAGGGGATATCAGCCATTCTTCAGAAGTGAAGGATGGTTGGCAGGGATGTCAGATATTATTTAGAAGTGAAAGATGGAGGGCAGGGGATGTCAGCCATTGTTTAGAAGTGAAGGATGGCGGGCAGGGATGTCAGCCATTGTTTAGAAGTGAAGGATGGAGGGCAGGGGATGTAAGCCATTGTTTAGAAGTGAAGGATGGAAGGCAGGGATGTCAGCTATTGTTTAGAAGTGAAGGATGGCGGGCAGGGATGTCAGCCAGTGTTTAGAAGTGAAGGATGGAGGGCAGGGGATGTAAGCCATTGTTTAGAAGTGAAGGATGGAAGGCAGGGATGTCAGCCATTGTTTAGAAGTGAAGGATGGAAGGCAGGGGATGTCAGATATTATTTAGAAGTGAAAGATGGAGGGCAGGGGATGTCAGCCATTGTTTAGAAGTGAAGGATGGCGGGCAGGGATGTCAGCCATTGTTTAAAAGTGAAGGATGGAGGGCAGGTATGTCAGCCATTGTTATGAAGTGAAGGATGGAGGGCAGGGATATCAGCAATTGTTTAGAAGTGAAGGATGGAGGGCAGGGGATGTCAGCCATTATTTAGAAGTGAAGGATGGAGGGCAGGGGTTGTCAGCTAGTCTTTAGAAGTGAAGGATGGAGGGCAGGGATGTCAGCCATTGTTTAGAAGTGAATGATGGAGGGCAGGGGTTGTCAGCCAGTGTTTAGAAGTGAAGGATGGAGGGCAGGGGATGTCAGCCAGTGTTTAGAAGTGAAGAAGGATGGAGGGCAGGGGATGTCAGCCAGTGCTTAGAAGTGAAGGATGGAGGGCAGGGGATGTCAGCCAGTGTTTAGTAGTGAAGGGTGGAGGGCAGGGATGTCAGCCAGTGTTTAGTAGTGAAGGGTGGAGAGCAGGGGATGTCAACCAGTGTTTAGAAGTGAAGGGTGGAGGGCAGGGATGTCAGCCAGTATTTAGAAGTGAAGGATGGAGGGCAGGGATATACGCAATTGTTTAGAAGTGTAAGATGGAGGGCAGGGGTTGTTAGCCAGTGTTTAGAAGTGAACAATGGAGGGCAGGGGATGTTAGCCATTGTTTATAAGTAAAGGATGGAGGACAGGGATGTCAGCCAGTGTATAGTAGTGAAGGATGGAGGGCAGGGGATGTCAGCCAGTGTTTAGAAGTGAAGGATGTAGGGCAGGGGGTGTCAGCTAGTGTTTAGAAGCGAAGGATGGAGGGCAGGGGATGTCAGCCAGTGTTTAGAAGTGAAGGATGGAGGGCAGGGATGTCAGCCAGTGTTCAGAAGTGAAGGATAGAGGGCAGGTGATGTCAGCCAGTGTTTAGAAGTGAAGGATGGAGGGCAGGGATGTCAGATATTGTTCAGAAGTGAAGGATAGAGGGCAGGGATGTCAGCCAGTGTTTAGAAGTGAAGGATGGAGGGCAGGGGACGTCAGCCAGTGTTTAGAAGTGAAGGATGGTGGGCAGGGGATGTCAGCCAGTGTTTAGAAGTGAAGGATGGAGGGCAGGGGATGTCAGCCAGTGTTTAGAAGTGAAGGATGGAGGGCAGGGGATGTCAACCAGTGCTAAGAAGTGAAGGATGGAGGGCAGGGATGTCAGCCAGTGTTTAGAAGTGAAGGATGGAGGGCAGGGATGTCAGTAATGCTTTAGAAGTGAAGGATGGAGGGCAGGGGTTGTCAGCCAGTGTTTAGAATTGAAAAATGGAGTTCAGGGGATGTCAGCCTGTGTTTAGACGTGAAGGATGGAAGGCAGGGGATGTCAGACAGTGTTAATAAGTGAAGGATGGAGGGAAGCAGATGTCAGACAGTGTTTAGAAGTAAAGGATGGAGGGCAGGGATGTCAGCTATTGTTTAGAAGTGAAGAATGGAGGGCAGGGGATGTCAGCCAGTGTCCACAAGTGAAGGACAGGGATAGCAGGGGAGAACAAGGATGACACGGGAGGGCAGGGATGGCAGGGGAGGGCAAGGATGGCAGGGGAGGTCAAGGATGGTAGAGGAAAACAGGGATGACAGGGGAGGTCAGGGATGACAGGGGAGGGCAGGGGAGGGCAAGGATGGCAGGGAAGAACAGGGATGGCAGGGGAGGGCAAGGATGGCAGGGGAGAACAAGTATGACAGGGGAGGGCAGGGATTGCAGGGGAGGGCAAGGATGGCAGGGAAGAAGAGGGATGACAGGGGAGGGCAAGAATGGCAGGGGAGGAAAAGGATGGCATGGGAGGGCAGGAGAGAACACACCTGGTCATCAACACTCTCAGGTAACCAATTACCTTGCATCTAACAACCTTTGTTGTTGCTGCTGCAAGCAACTCGTATTCTGAGTACACTATACTCTGCACACTTCTCTCTTTCTCTTCAATTAATCGGCATTAAGGCTGTGGCTAAGTATCGGCACATATCGGCCGATAATGATAGCAGTGAATCAAAGGCTAGTATCAGTTAATCGTGATGGTATCGGCATTACCCTAAAATTGTGTGTCGTTATCCGTATCGGCAAAAATTTGTGATATAAAATCACTGTAGTGAAGCGCACTCACAGCTCAGTGCATCGAAAGTCTGTAAAACATAAAAAATGCTAAAAAAAATGTGAAAATATTTGGAAATAACTAACGTGTTTTATTTATAGAATAAAAAGCATTTTGCTCAGGTTTTCTCCATAGAACGCTCAGTTAACAACCAAATACACCAGCGTTCGATATCAGGATCAACTGAGATGTTTAGGCGAGTTTAATGTCGCCTGTTCTATATTTTTACCTGCCCGGAATAGGTGTTCAGAAATCAGTTTAGTGTTGTTGTATGCTGGCGAAGAAAGGCTTAAATAAGCCACACACTTGGCTTTCTTGTGTTGTCCTGGCTCACTGTCCCTCGTGAGGTAAATAAGCCTGCTACAAGACTGGTGGGATGGCTTGCCTTCCAGGCATACTAGATTAGAAACCTGCTAGCTTTCTCTGCTTTCTTTGCTGAGAAAGCAGAAGCTAGCTCTTCAATTTGCGTACACACGCACACACACACAGGTAGAAGTTAAAAACTCTAGTGAATAACAGGGATGTCAGGAAGTATTTCTTCAGTCATAAAGTTGTCAGGAAGTGGAATAGTCTGGAGAGTGATGTAGTGGAGGCAGGATCCATACATAGCTTTAAGAAGAGGTATGATAAAAGCTCATGGAGCATGGAGAGAGTGGACCAGGAGCTGTGACTCGACCCCTGCAATCACAAATAGATAAGCACACACACTTAAATCCTAATCACAAAGGGACACAATGATCGTCTCTCTATTCTCTACTATCCCTCTTCCTCTTTCATCTTACTCTCTATTCTCTAGTGTCCCTCTTCCTCTTTCATCTCACTCTCTATTCTCTACTGTCCCTCTTCCTCTTTCATCTTACTCTCTATTCTCTACTGTCCCTCTTCCTCTTTCATATTACTCTCTATTCTCTACTGTCCCTCTTCCTCTTTCATATTACTCTCTATTCTCTACTGTCCCTCTTCCTCTTTCATATTACTCTCTATTCTCTACTGTCTCACTTCCTCTTTCATATTACTCTCTATTCTCTACTGTCTCACTTCCTCTTTCATATTACTCTCAATTCTCTACTGTCTCACTTCCTCTTTCATCTTACTCTCTATTCTCTACTGTCCCACTTCCTCTTTCATCTTACTCTCTATTCTCTACTGTCCCTCTTCCTCTTTCATCTTATAATAAATAATAATAATAAATTTTTATATCATTGCATGTTTACATCGAGATTTTGTTATTACAACTATGGCATTATGGGCAGAGAGTGCCACTAGCATGCCATGGCATTATGGGCAGAGAGTACCACTAGCATGCCATGGCATTATGGGCAGAGAGTGCCACTAGCATGCCATGGCATTATGGGCAGAGAGTGCCACTAGCATGCCATGGCATTATGGGCAGAGAGAGCCACTAGCATGCCATGGCATTAAGGGCAAGAGGCCACTAGCATGCCATGGCATTATGGGCAGAGAGCCACTAGCATGCATGGCATTATGGGCAGAGAGCCACTAGCATGCCATGGCATTAGGGCAGAGAGCCACTAGCATGCCATGGCATTAAGGGCAGAGAGCCACTAGCATGCCATGGCTTTAAATGGGCAGAGAGCCACTAGCATGCCATGGCATTAAGGGCAGAGAGAGCCACTAGCATGCCATGGCATTATGGGCAGAGAGAGCCACTAGCATGCCATGGCATTATGGGCAGAGAGAGCCACTAGCATGCCATGGCATTATGGGCAGAGAGCCACTAGCATGCCATGGCATTAAGGGCAGAGAGAGCCACTAGCATGCCATGGCATTATGGGCAGAGAGAGCCACTAGCATGCCATGGCATTAAGGGCAGAGAGAGCCACTAGCATGCCATGGCATTATGGGCAGAGAGCCACTACATGCCATGCATTAGGGCAGAGAGAGCCACTAGCATGCCATGGCATTAGGGCAAGAGAGCCACTAGCATGCCATGGCTTTAAAAGCAGAGAGGCCACTAGCATGCCATGGCATTATGGGCAGAGAGCCACTACATGCCATGGCATTAAGGCAGAGAGTCACTAGCATGCCATGGCATTATGGGCAGAGAGCCACTAGCATGCCATGGCATTAGGCAGAAGAGCATAGCATGCCATGGCATTATGGGCAGAGAGGCACTAGCATGATGCATGGCAGGCATAGCATGCCATGGCATTAAAGAGAGAGCCACTAGCATGCCATGGCATTATGGGCAGAGAGCCACTAGCATGCCATGGCATTATGGGCAGAGAGAGCCACTAGCATGCCATGGCATTATGGGCAGAGAGCACTAGCATGCCATGGCATTAGGGCAGAGAGAGCCACTAGCATGCCATGGCATTATGGGCAGAGAGAGCCACTAGCATGCCATGGCATTAGGGCAGAGAGGCCACTATGCCATGGCATTATGGGAGAGAGCCACTAGCATTCATGGCATTATGGGCAGAGAGCCACTAGCATGCCATCGCATTAGGCGGAGGCCACTAGCATGCCATGGCATTATGGGTAGAGGCCACTAGCATGCCATGGCATTATGGGCAGAGAGAGCTACTAGCATCATGGCATTATGGAAGAGATACCACTAATGCCATGGCATTATGGGCAGAGAGCCACTAGCATGCATGGCATTAGGGCAGAGGCCACTAGCATGCCATGGCATTATGGGCAGAGAGCCACTAGCATGCCATGGCATTATGGGCAGAGACCACTAGCATGCCATGGCATTATGGGCAGAGAGGCCACTAGCATGCCATGGCATTATGGGCAGAGAGAGCCACTAGCAGCCATGGCATTATGGGCAGAGAGCCACTAGCATGCCATGGCATATGGCAGAGAGTGCCACTAGCATGCCATGCATTATGGGCAGAGAGACCACTAGCATGCCATGGCATTAAGGGCAGAGAGCCACTAGCATGCCATGGCATTAAAGCAGAGAGCCACTAGCATGCCATGGATTAGGGCAGAGAGCCACTACATGCCATGGCATTAGCAGAAGAGCCACTAGCATGCCATGGCATTATGGGCAGAGAGCCACTACATGCCATGCATTAAGGGCAGAGAGCCATTAGCATGCCATGGCATTATGGCAGAGAGAGCCACTAGCATGCTATGGCATTAAGGGCAGAGAGAGCCACTAGCATGCCATGGCATTATGAGCAGAGAGAGCCACTAGCATGCCATGGCATTATGGGCAGAGAGAGCCACTAGCATGCCATGGCATTATGGGCAGAGAGAGCCACTAGCATGCCATGGCATTATGGGCAGAGAGACCACTAGCATGCATGGCATTAAGGGCAGAGAAGCCACTAGCATGCCATGGCATTATAAGCAGAGAGCCACTAGCATGCCATGGCATTATGGGCAGAGAGCCACTAGCATGCCATGGCAGTATGGGCAGAAGAGCCACTAGCATGCCATGGCATTATGGGCAGAGACTACTAGCATGACATGGCATTAAGGAGACCAGAGAGGGAAGAGCCACTAGCATGCCATGGCATTATGGGCAGAGAGAGCCACTAGCATGCCATGGCATTATGGGCAGAGAGAGCCACTAGCATGCCATGGCATTATGGGCAGAGAGAGCCACTAGCATGCCATCGCATTAAGGGCAGAGAGAGCCACTAGCATGCCATGGCATTATGGGTAGAGAGAGCCACTAGCATGCCATGGCATTATGGGCAGAGAGAGCTACTAGCATGCCATGGCATTATGGGAAGAGATAGCCACTAGCATGCCATGGCATTATGGGCAGAGAGAGCCACTAGCATGCCATGGCATTAGGGGCAGAGAGAGCCACTAGCATGCCATGGCATTATGGGCAGAGAGAGCCACTAGCATGCCATGGCATTATGAGCAGAGAGAGCCACTAGCATGCCATGGCATTATGGGCAGAGAGAGCCACTAGCATGCCATGGCATTATGGGCAGAGAGAGCCACTAGCATGCCATGGCATTAAGGGCAGAGAGAGCCACTAGCATGTCATGGCATTATGGGAAGAGAGAGCCACAAGCATGCCATGGCATTATGGGCAGAGAGAGCCACTAGCATGCCATGGCATTATGGGCAGAGAGAGCCACTAGCATGCCATGGCATTATGGGCAGAGAGAGCCACTAGCATGCCATATCATTATGGGCAGAGAGTGCCACTAGAATGCCATGACATTAAGGGCAGAGAGAGCCACTAGCATGCCATGGCATTAAGGGCAGAGAGAGCCACTAGCATGCCATGGCATTATGGGCAGAGAGTGCCACTAGCATGCCATGGCATTATGGGCAGAGAGAGCCACTAGCATGCCATGGCATTATGGGCAGAGAGAGCCACTAGCATGCCATGGCATTATGGGCAGAGAGAGCCCCTAGCATGCCATGGCATTAAGGGCAGAGAGAGCCACTAGCATGCCATGGCATTAAGGGCAGAGAGAGCCACTAGCATGCCATGGCATTATGGGCAGAGAGTGCCACTAGCATGCCATGGCATTATGGGCAGAGAGAGCCACTAGCATGCCATGGCATTATGGGCAGAGAGAGCCACTAGCATGCCATGGCATTATGGGCAGAGAGAGCCCCTAGCATGCCATGGCATTATGGGCAGTGAGAGCCACTAGCATGCCATGGCATTATGAGCAGATTAATCTAATTGATTATAGACTACTTAATACTAGAGAAATTGATTGAATTTGTTTTAGTTAAACATTAGTTATAACAGTTAATAAATGTACTCAAATTACAATCTGAGGATATTACATTGTGACAACAAGTGTTTTGTAGGATGGTTACATCAATAGTAAATATTGAAATTATATTATAGGAAAATAACACTGAGCATTGTTGAAAGTAATTTACAGTATGAGTATCTAGTTTTGGGTGAGTAGGTGGTTTTTGAGAAGAGTTTTAAATTGATGTTCAGACCAGGTTATTTTAGTATTTACTGGTAATGAATTCCAGATTTTGGGGCCCTTTGTGTATACAGAATTTTTACACAGGGTGATATGGACTCGGGGTGTATCAAAAACTGATCTGTGTCTTGTGTTATGGTCATGGGTCCTATTAAAGTTGATGAGAAGAATTTTGAGCGGAGGGTTTATATTAGAGTGTAGAGTTTTATGTATGTAGTTGGCACAAGAATAAGTGTGAATGTTCTTTACGGTGAGTAGTTTTAGGCTTTTGAATATTGGTGGAGTATGCTGTCTAGAGTGGGAATTTGTTATCATTCTGACTGCAGCCTTTTGCTGGGTTATTAGTGGTCTAAGGTGATTTAATGTTGTTGATCCCCATGCACAGATTGTGATGTAGTCAGTGTGGTTGTGAGGTCCAGCTAATTACCCACACCTTACCTTGGCAAATAGCTGTCAGCCACACCTCCATACTTAAGCCTCAGGTCTTTTGTTCTTGCCTGGCGTCAGGTCGTAACACGTGGTCTACACCTTATGGGAAAGGGGGATGCTTTGAGCACCATATAAGGCCATGAAAACGACTAGAGGAGACAGAGAGGATGGTGACAGGTCCAGTGAGCAGGTCTCTGGACAGCGGGTGTGCAGTGGGCCACGCGTTGCGAATCTCGGGTCAGCTGGTTGGTGAATTAAGAGTATAAGTCCGTGTTACTGATAACATCTACCCTTCCCCCTGGTAATAAGTCTCATAGGTCAATGGTTATTGTATGTAATTCTCCATCAGGATATAATGTATTCTCGCTCTATGATATTAAGTAAACGATAGTCATGGTTCCCATTTTTATTTGTACCTTCTTATGCTATTCCCTATTTTGTTAAGCACTGGGATAATACAGGAGACGTGTTCACTTGCTGGGATACCTCAGGCAGAGTGGGTACAGGTCTCACAAGATTCCATAGGTGAGATAAGGGTAGATTAGTGAATGATACAGTGCAAGGAGAGCTGATTGAGGGACATAGTAGCGTATCTTTGATAGTATGCCTACTGTCTTTGATATTTTCTTGGAAATTTGTTGTATGTGTGTTTGGAATTTAAGGCTACTGTCAAGGTGGATTCCTAGGAATTTTCCCTCTGTGAGTCTTGTGATGGTGAACCATTGAGTGTTATGTTAAGTGGAACATTTGTGGCTCTGTTTCCAAACTGAATGAAGTAGGTCTTGTCAGTATTGAGAGTAAGCTTGTTAGTCGTCATCCATGTTGATATTTTCTGTAATTCGGCATTATCAGTGTTGGCCAGTATGACTGGATTTGGGTGAGAGAAGACATATGTTGTGTCATCTGCAAATAATATGGGTTTGAGTAGTTGTGATGCATTCGGTAGGTCATTGATGTAAATGAGGAAGAGGAGTGGTCCCAGGACACTTCCTTGTAGGACTCCGACTGTAATTTGTTGTGTGGAAGAGTTCGCTCCATTTGTTTACACGTATTGGCTTCTGTTGGTGAGGTATGACTTTAGGTAGTTGAGTGGGTGCCCTCTTATACCATAATGTGCTAATTTTGTGAGCAGTAAATCATGATCGACTGTATCAAAAGCTTTGCGTAGATCAATGAAGATTCCCAGTGGGACTTCTTTCTTCTCAAGTGCGGTGTATATTAACTCTAGCATGTGTATAATAGCATCGTTTGTGCTCTTGTTGGTCCTGAATCCAAACTGACAGGGGTTGAGTACGTTGTGGGAGACGAGGTAGGAATAGATCTGCCTATGAATTAATTTTTCAAAGATTTTAGAAAGCAGAGGTAAATTAGATATTGGTCTATAGTTATTCAAGTCTGCTTGATCACCTCCTTTGTGGATCGGGGTGACCCTAGCTATTTTGAGAATTGATGGGAAGGTAGAGGCTTCAATGGATTTGTTGAAGAGTGTTTCAATAATAGGTGACAGTACCTGAGAAGCTTTTTTGTATATAAAAGTTGGTAAGCTGTTTATGTCTCCTGCCTTGTTTTTAAGGGTGTTGATTATGAGGGAGACTTCTATTGGGTTGGTAGGAGCTAGGAATAGTGTATCAGGGTAGGTGTTGGTGAGGTAGTCTGTTGGACGGGTGTTTGAGCTTGGGATCTTATTCGCTAGATTCTTTCCTATGGTGGAGAAGAAAACATTAAGTGTGTTTGCTGTCTCAGTTGGTGAGAGTAGGGGTTCATCTGTTTTTGATAAATTGATGGTATTGTTCTTGGATATCTTTTTATTTCCTAGAATTTCAGATAGGGTTTTCCAGGTCTTTTTCATATCACCTTTAATGTTATGTAGTCTGTTCTCATAATACATTTTTTTTCACCTTATCAGGCTGGTAAGGTTTCACGAGTAGCGTTTGGATTGTTCTCTGGTTATTTGACCCCTTCTGTACTGTTTTTCATATTGGTGCTTTTTGTTAATGCAAACATTTCATTCTCACCCGACATTTTTCCCCTATTCTACCTCCTCATTATCACCTTCCACTGTCTACCCCTTCAGCAGATTCTGAAGACAATCTCTGGAGGAGATCTGAATGGACAGCTTTAGGTTAGGTTAGGTAAAGTTTATCAGGAAACAGGGCATGTGTTTCCTGACGCGGGTTTTAGTCATATGATGACCCACAGCTGGAGCTTTTGGTCATCTGACCGAGGCCTTCCACTGGCTTACCAGTCCACCACTTTAAAAAATTAAGGTTATAATTATAATCATTTTATAGCGATATAGTACAGTGCCTGCACTCTGGAGGTACAGTGTCTGCACTCTGGAGGTACAGTGCCTGCACTCTGGAGGTACAGTGCCTGCACTCTGGAGGTACAGTGCCTGCACTCTGGAGGTACAGTGCCTGCACTCTGGAGGTACAGTGCCTGCACTCTGGAGGTACAGTGCCTGCACTCTGGAGGTACAGTGCCTGCACTCTGGAGGGAGGTACAGTGCCTGCACTCTGGAGGGAGGTACAGTGCCTGCACTCTGGAGGGAGGTACAGTGCCTGCACTCTGGAGGGAGGTACAGTGCCTGCACTCTGGAGGGAGGTACAGTGCCTGCACTCTGGAGGGAGGTACAGTGCCTGCACTCTGGAGGGAGGTACAGTGCCTGCACTCTGAAGGAGGGGTGTTGATATGTTCCAGTTTTATAACTATAGTGTAGGCACGCCTCTGGCAAGACAGTGATGGAGTGAATGATGAAAGTGTTTCTTCTTTTTCGGGTCACCCTGCCTTGTAGGAAACGGCCGATGTGTTAAAAAATATATATATAACAGAAAGCTCCTCACAATTTTACACGTCCCGACAGGACTCTCACTTACACTTCACGATACCGTGAGTACAAGTTTCACCATCCTGCCTTACATCTTCCTTTCACCGTAAGTGAAGAAGAGGCAGGTTAGACCGTCTACGAGCTGTGCCATATTTATACTGGACGATTAGGGGGTGAAAACGTCTGAAGTTTTGCCGTGTTGTGCGTCCTGACCAGCGGAAAGTTTGATAATACTGCTCCTCAACTCTCTCCTATGCTCAAAGACTTGCACAAGAAAGTTCCAACGTTTAGCAAGGCACATGAGAATTATGGCATTGATTTTCCAGCTGTGCACATGGCAATCACTGACCAGGGACAATGGTAAGCAGTGTCTCGATACGGCGTGTACTAACAGTGGCCCTATACACCACAACAATAACAATGTCTATACAGTGTGAACCAACAGTGGCCCTATACACCACAACAATAACAATGTCTATACGGCGTGTATCAACAGTGGCCCTATACACCACAACAATAACAATATCTATACGGCGTGTATCAACAGTGGCCCTATACACCACAACAATAACAATATCTATACGGCGTGTATCAACAGTGACCCTATACACCACAACAATAACAACGCCATAGTCGTATCCCTGTAGCCTCACATCTTATCTTAACCCTTAAACCCACATGTACAAGGCTAGAGAAACCAATAAGGACACACGAATTTTGTTGACATTACGTCTGACCAATAGAGAAACTCCTCGTCATACTAAAATAAGCACTCAGAGAGATCTAACGTTAGCCTTAAGAACATAAGAAGGAAGGAACACTGCAGAAATCATTCTAAATATAAAAACCGTATTCAATACCACCACTGTTGATACACGTCGTATAGACATCGTTATTGTTGTGGTATATAGGGCCACTGTTGGTTCACACTGTATAGACATATCCAACAGTTAGATATATTTATCCTGAAACGTTTCGCCTACACAGTAGGCTTCTTCAGTCGCGTACAGAAGATGGTCCATCAGCCTTGAAGACGTAGCTTTGTGGTAGTCAGTCCCTCAGCCTGGAGAACTTTGCTCGATAATTTAGAACAATGACTACGAAAGTTACAACAAAACTCACAGGAGTCAAAGGTCTCTTAACATCTAAATCCCCCGATTATTCCTATGTGAGAATGCTGAAGGACCTCATTTATGCCCCTGAACTTACGTGACCTTGATCTAGCGTGACTGACCCGATGTGACCTTGAATGACGCTGACCTAGCAACTGCCACATCACGTTAAAACAATTTTAAGTGTACTGACTTGCAAATGACGCAAGCGAAGCGAAAAGCTGTAAAAACAGCATTTTTTTTCCATTCCTGCGTACTAGTCTCTCCCATATCCCAGGAGAAGTTGTTATATCCCAGGGGAAGCTGTTATATCCCAGGGGAAGTTGCTATATCCCAGGGGAAGTTGTTATATCCCAGGGGAAGTTGCTATATACCAGGGGAAGTTGTTATATCCCAGGGGAAGTTGTTATATCCCAGCTTAAGTTGTTATATCCCAGGGGAAGTTGTTATATCCCAGGGGAAGTTGTTATATCCCAGGGGAAGTTGTTATACCCCAGGGGAAGTTGTTATATCCCATGGGAAGTTATTATATCCCAGGGGAAGTTGTTATATATCAGGGGAAGTTGTTATACCCCAGGGGAAGTTGTTATACCCCAGGGGAAGATGTTATATCTCAGAGGAAGTTGTTATACTCAAGGGGAAGTTGTTATATCCCAGGGGAAGTTGGTATATCCCAGGGGAAGTTGTTATATCCCAGGGGAAGTTGTTATACCCCAGTGAAGTTGTTATATCCCAGGAGAAGTTTTTATACCCCAGGGAAGTTGTTATACCCCAGGGGAAGCTGTTATATCGCAGGGGAAGTTGTTATACCCCAGGGGAAGTTGTTATATCCCAGGGGAAGTTGTTATACCCCAGGGAAAGTTGTTATATCCCAGGGGAAGTTGTTATACCCCAGGGGAAGTTGTTATATCCCAGGGGAAGTTGTTATACCCCAGGGGAAGTTGTTATATCCCAGGGGAAGTTGTTATACCCCAGGGGAAGTTGTTATACCCCAGGGGAAGTTGTTATATCCCAGGGGAAGTTGTTATACCCCAGTGGAAGTTGTTATATCCCAGGGGAAGTTGTTATATAACAGGGGAAGTTGTTATATCCCAGGGGAAGTTGTTATACCCCAGGGGAAGTTGTTATATCTCAGGGGAAGTTGTTATATCCCAGGGGAAGTTGTTATATCCCAAAGGAAGTTGTTATATCCCAGGGGAAGTTGTAATACCCCAGGGGAAGTTGTTATATCCCAGAGGAAGCTGTCATATCCCAGGGGAAGTTGTTATATCCCAGGGGAAGTTGTTATACCCCAGGGGAAGTTGTTATATCGCAGGGTAAGTTGTTTTATACCAGGGGAAGTTGTTATATCCTTGGGGAAGTTGTTATATCCCAGGGGAAGTTGTTATACCCCAGGGGAAGTTGTTATATCCCAGGGTAAGTTGTCATATCCCAGGGGAAGTTGTTATATCCCAGGGAAAATTGTTATACCCAGGGGAATTTGTTATATCCCAGGGGAAGCTGTTATATCCTAGGGAAAGTTGTTATATCCCAGGGGAAGTTGTTATATGCCAGGGGAAGTTGTTATATCCCAGGGGAAGTTGTTATACCCAAGGGGAAGTTGTTATATCCAAGGGGAAGTTGTTATACCCCAGGGGAAGCTGTTATATCCCAGGGTAAGTTGTTATATACCAGGCGAAGTTGTTATATCCCAGGGGAAGTTTGTATATCCCAGGGGAAGTTGTTATACCCCAGGGGAAGTTGTTATACCCCAGGGGAAGTTGTTATATCCCAGGGGAAGTTGTTATACCCCAGTGGAAGTTGTTATATCCCAGGGGAAGTTGTTATATCCCAGGGGAAGTTGTTATATCCCAGGGGAAGTTGTTATACCCCAGGGGAAGTTGTTATATCTCAGGGGAAGTTGTTATATCCCAGGGAAGTTGTTATATCCCAAAGGAAGTTGTTATATCCCAGGGGAAGTTGTATTACCCCAGGGGAAGTTGTTATATCCCAGGGGAAGCTGTCATATCCCAGGGGAAGTTGTTATATCCCAGGGGAAGTTGTTATACCCCAGGGGAAGTTGTTATATCGCAGGGTAAGTTGTTTTATACCAGGGGAAGTTGTTATATCCCTGGGGAAGTTGTTATATCCCAGGGGAAGTTGTTATACCCCAGGGAAAATTGTTATACCCAGGGGAATTTGTTATATCCCAGGGGAAGCTGTTATATCCTAGGGGAAGTTGTTTTATCCCAGGGAAGTTGTTATACCCCAGGGGAAGTTGTTATATCCCAGGGTAAGTTGTCATATCCAAGGGGAAGTGTTTATACCCCAGGGGAAGTTGTTATATCCCAGGGGAAGTTGTTATACCCTAGGGAAGTTGTTATACCCCAGGGAAGTTGTTATACCCCAGGGAAGTTGTTATATCCAGGGAAGTTGTCATATCCAGGGAAGTTGTTATACCCTAGGGAAGTTGTTATACCCCAGGGGAAGTTGTTATATCCCAGGGGAAGTTGTCATATCCCAGGGGAATTTTTTATACCCCAGGGGAAATTGTTATACCCCAGGGGAAGTTGTTATATCCCAGGGAAAGTTGTTATACCCCAGGGGAAGTTGTTATATCCCAGGGGAAGCTGTTATATCCTAGGGGAAGTTGTTTTATCCCAGGGAAGTTGTTATACCCCAGGGGAAGTTGTTATATCCCAGGGTAAGTTGTCATATCCCTGGGGAAGTTGTTATATCCCAGGGAAAATTGTTATACCCAGGGGAATTTGTTATATCCCAGGGGAAGCTGTTATATCCTAGGGGAAGTTGTTTTATCCCAGGGAAGTTGTTATACCCCAGGGGAAGTTGTTATATCCCAGGGTAAGTTGTCATATCCAAGGGGAAGTGTTTATACCCCAGGGGAAGTTGTTATATCCCAGGGGAAGTTGTTATACCCTAGGGGAAGTTGTTATACCCCAGGGGAAGTTGTTATACCCCAGGGGAAGTTGTTATATCCCAGGGGAAGTTGTCATATCCCAGGGGAAGTTGTTATACCCTAGGGGAAGTTGTTATACCCCAGGGGAAGTTGTTATATCCCAGGGGAAGTTGTCATATCCCAGGGGAATTTTTTATACCCCAGGGGAAATTGTTATACCCCAGGGGAAGTTGTTATA
>WNWK01020647.1:0-35452 GCA_009830355.1 Cherax destructor | reverse complement strand
GGTACCTAGTACACTGCTGGGGAAAGTCCTGCGGGGAAGACACGCTGGGGAAAAAAAACCCCTGGGGTACCTGACCGCTAGGGAATGTAGTACACGCTGTAGTGTGGGCAGGATATACATACATGTTCATGTAAAATGAGGCATACAAGGGTTTTGGCCAAGATGTTTGAAAAGTAGTCTCCCGTGTATTCCAGATTGTTCCAGCACCCCAATGAACTACCAGATCAATCAGCTGTCCACATCGGATGGATTGTCAGAAAATGGATTAGATACATCCATAAGATGGATGACAAAGGATTTATGCCCAGGGGACTTCTTAAGTCAATTGAGTGTGTTTGCCAAAAGGGTTGAAAACATCAGATATTGCCAGAATACCTCCAGGATATCTCTAATAGACAATATTCAAAATAAAGTTGCTAGTAAAGGCAAAGTAATCAACAGAGACAGTAGAGGGCAGGGAGTGACTAGCTCCCTTAAAGTTTACTGCAATAATAATAGGAGTCTAAGATAGATGAGGCAAGATCACTTGCATGTGCAGGTTATAATAATAAATTGCTGTAACGGAGACCTGGCTCAACCTAAAAGATAGAGAAATGCCTTCTGAATGCAACATACAGGACTATAAACTATTCCACACTGATAGCGTCAACAGGAAGGGTGGTGGAGTGGCAATGGATGTCAGATAATTTAAATTGTTAGACAAGATATATGATTAGAAACATGGACACAGAATCTGTTTGGCTTCAGTTTCTCGAGGGGCATGAAAATTAATTTTGGTGTGATTTATAGGCCCCAAACCTTGATAGGGGGTTCACTAAGCTCCTGTGGGGTGAGCTGTATGACCCTGTGGTTTAGCGCTTCTTTTAAGTAGTACATATCATTAAGTTATTAGATTGCTGCCCCAATGCCAGGGCATGTCAGTGGCTCTCCTTGACTAATTTACATTGTAACTACCAATACCTATGTAATCTGCAACAAAATAAAATTTACTTTACTTAGTTTCAAATATCATGGAATTGCCCAAATACAGTGGACCCTTAAATTTGGGGATTAATCCGTTTGAGAGTCCCCCGAAATTCAAAATTCACAATTTTAAAAACCATTTTCCCCTAAGAAATAATGAAAATCAAATTAACCGCCCAAACACCCAAAAGTTTTAAAAAAATTTTTTTACATGAAATGTACATTTATCTTCACAGAAAACAATAAACATAAAGAATAAAACAATGATAACATGACACTTACTTTTATTGAAGAGTTGTTGATGTGTGGAAGACGGGAGGAGGGGAGAGGATGGAAGAGTTACATTTTTTGGGAAAAGGGGGAATACCCTTCCATAAAGACTTTAGGTAGCAAGTTCTTTCCGTGGTTATCTCTTGTTTTTTAATGCCACTAGACCAGCTTGAGAGTCACTGGCCCCCTGTTGCTCAAAAATTGTTCCAGAAAGGTCTGTTTCTGGCATTTCTTTAAATGCCAAAAATGAGACAAGACATTGTCATTGAAAGTCTCATACAGGGGCCTGCAAGGCTTTGTCAGGGTGATGTTCCTCCACAAATCTTTCCATTTTAGTCCACATTGCACACATCTCCCTTAATCTCTGAAGAAGTCAACTTTTTCCATCTCTTTCCTCCTCCTCTGAAACAATTTCCTCAGCTGTGGTCTGTTGCTGTTGAGATTAAGGTCTTGAGCTCTTCAGTGGTTAGCTTTTCCCATTGTGGTCCTCCACCAACTCTTCCACATCCTCACCACTAACCTCCAACCCCATGGATTTCCCCCCAGCCACAGTAGATTCCACAACTGGCATAGGGTTGTCAGGACAAGCCCAAACTTTTCAAAATCTTTGTCGAACATAAGAACATAAGAAAGAAGGAACACTGCAGCAGGCCTACTGGCCCAGCAGGCAGGTCCAAGCTCCACCGGCTTACCCAAAGCCCCGACCCAGCCAGGTCGGGGTTACATGCACTTAAGGAGGAGCAGGGCATCTGACCTAGTAGCAAAGCATTTAGGACCAACTCACACCCACCCGCACCCACTCATATATTTATCTAGCCTTTTTTTTAAACTACACAACGTTTAGCTCTATAACTGTACTGGGAGTTTGTTCCATCGACAACTCTATTCCCAAAAACCAATGTTTTCCTATATCCTTCCTGAATCTGAATTTCCAACTTAAAGCCATTGCTGCGAGTCCTGTCAATACTAGATATTTTAGCACGCTATTTACATCCCCTTTTTTTTTCCTGTTTTCCATTTATACCCCCCCAATCATATCCCCATCTACGCCTTCTAGAGAGTGCAGATTCAGGGCCCCCAGTCTATCCTCATGGGGGAAGAGTTCTGATACATGGGATCAACTTAGTCATCCCCCTTTTGTACGTTTTCCAGAGCATTTTATATCCATTCTGTAATACGGTAAAAAACTGTGCAGCATAATCTAGATGAGGCCTAACCAAGGATATATGAGTTGAAGAACAACCTGAGGACTCCTATTATTTATGCTTCTTGATATGAAGCCAAGGATCTGTTCGTTATTGCGAACACTTATGCACTGCTGTCTGGTTTTAGATTACTGCTAACCAGAACTCCTAAATCCTTTTCGCAATCAGTAGTATTAAGATCTACATTATTTAGTTTATATGGGGCATGGTTATTGTCCTGTCCAATATTTAGAACTTTGCATTTGCTATATTAAACTGCATCTGCCATCTGACCACTGCACGCATTCAAATCTTCCTGGGGTGCTCTAATGTCCACATTTGAATGAATGGACGCCTATTTTGGTGTCATTTGGGCATTTGGTGTCATCGACACATTCGCCACAATTTTCTCCAGAGTTCATCGCCTGAAGTCACTCGCCAAGCCTTATCTATAAGGTTTATGCAATGGTGGATATTGAAGTGATGTTTCCAGAACTCTCTTAGGGTCAAAATTTAGAGTCCAAGGAAGCACCTTTGAAAAATTGCTTGGTGTAGAGTTTTTTTAAGTTTGAAATGATCTGCTGGTCCATGGCTGGGGGGGAGGAGTGGTATTAGGGGGCAAGAACTTTTACTGTGATGAAATTAAACTCCTTCACCCTTTTCTCTTCCAAGTCTGGGGGATGGGCTTGAGCATTGTCCGTTACCGGAGGCATTTGAGATCCAATTTATTTTCCAGGAGGTATTTCTTCACACTGGGGCCAAACACTCCCCTTGAACCAATCAAGGAAAATTTCCCCCATGACAAATGCCTTCCACATCACACACAAATTAGCCTCAGTGACACTGTTTTTCTGAACACTGGGATTTTCAGAGTGGGTACACCAGTAAAGGCTTCACTTTGAAATCCCCACTAGCATTACCATACAACATGCCTTTTCCTCCGTTTTATGTAGGTCCTCTTGGGGATTTTTCCAAAGAGGCCTGTTTCCCCAATTGAACACTTGTTTGGGGACGAATCCTTCAGCCTTGAATGGAAATAAGTCACCCTCTGACTTTTTTTGGGGTTTTCCTAGGTTCTCTACATATGCTGCTATGTATGATAATCTGTGTAACTGTATTTGTGTATACCTGAATAAACTTACTACTTAGCCGTATGTTTGTCTGAACTGGCAGCCTCACCATGCCTTACAACACTGTGCCACTCGCCCTTTTTAAATTTTCGAACCAGCCTTTTCTGGCCTTGATTCATCTACTAGGGGGCAGGGGGGACAGCACTTATACATTTCCCCCTTATTTTTCGTCCGATTCTTTTTATTTTTTTGGCACATGTTTAGAAGCATTTATGTAACATGCAATGACAGAGTTTCAATAAGATCGCCAACAAACAACTGAGAAAAAAATAATTACTGATTTTGACATATGGCAGCAGTTACTCGTCTGGCGGTACTAGGTGCTGGGACACTTCCACTCAGAATACATCTAACCCCAAAATATTATAGAATGTATGAATGCCTGATAGCTTGTCTTCATACAAAAAAAAAATACATTTGGTTTTTTTTGACACTCAAAAAATATCTGCCTTTTATCCCCCACAAAATAAAAATATTTGAGATATTCCAAATTTTCCTTTAATATAATCAAACTCACTTTGTTTTATATTCCCTGTGAAAATCATTACACCTAATCATTAATAATGGACGAAATGTAAGCAATAGGTCAAAATCTTCTTTCAGATAACGCGGAAAGCGCGCACGCCTCATTTACGTCAAAATATTCACGAAAATCTTTTTTGGGGGGCTTATTCTACGCCTGTGGGTGATTTCTTATTGTTTCCCATTTTAAAAATGCCATTTTCTTTAAGTACGCACGAGGCAATAGAGAAACCGTATACAGTGGTACCTCGAGTTACGATGGTCCCCAAAATCGCCCTTTTATGAAAGTTTTTTTTTAAATGCTTTTGTAAGTATTTTTTTGGGGTGTAAAAGGACTAGTCTATTTTAGATTATTTTTATGGGGATAAATTGTTGGGAATGGCACTTGAACAGCATTCTCGAACGAAATATCGTAACTCGAGGTCCCCACTGTATTTATAAGCAGGAAGACTGCTGGATCAAGGTCTCTGATGACTGCACTCTCCGGTATATGACACTTATTATTATTTTGGCAGTCTTTATTATGTTTTTATCTTATATATCTTATGTCTAATACTATTATTGAATAAATGTTATAAGCAGATAAAGCGTATTAGTAATAATAATCGTCGTATAAAGACATTTGTTGGGAGTATAAAAAACCGCTGATTATGCAACAGGGCCCTTTGGCTGCCTTGACTCCTCCCACCTCTGCTATAAGCCCTCCCACTTCTGCAATAAGCCAATAAGCTGCTCCAACACTGTATTATGATGTTGAGGGAAAATTAGTATTGGAAAGAAATATATAGAGAAAATTAAACAAAATAAAACAAAAAAAAAATATGTCCGGTCACAAATTTTTTTTGCCTTGCGCGTCGTAAGATAATATGTTTCAAAAAATATAATTTGCTTTACAAACGTTGTATTAAAATGGATTTTCCCCAAAAATGTTCCAGATTCTTAAACTATTTTTCAGTCAACAAAACCCATTTTCCATTTTTTTTCATATTTTCTGCGCCAGGTCACTTGTACCCTCCTCCTTCAGCATCCCCTCCAGGCCTTTTTTTTTATGAGATCGGCTTGCAACTGCCTTGCCTTTCCCATTGCAGTACAGTGAGCCCCGGGGTTTTCATGATTAACCGGTTCCAGAGGGCGTCATGAACACCGAATATCATGAACCCGAATCTATTTTCCCCATAAAAAATAATGAAAATAAAATTAATCCGTTCAGACACCAAGTGTATTAAAATAAAATATTTACAACATTTTGGACATTAAATTACACACAAAACAATGAGAAATAAAGAAAATTAGTACAATAACATGTCATTTACATTACTGAAGAGTGTTGATGTGTGGAAGACGGGGGGAGGGGGGAGGATGGAGTAGTATGTAGTGTTTGGAAGGGGAATCCCCCTTTCCCTTAACACTGCTGGTGCCAAGTTCTTTTTGTTATTTCCTTTTCTTTTTTTCCACTAGGGCCAGGTTTAGTCACTGGACCCCCCTCACAAAATCTGTCCAGGGAGCTCTGTGTTCCTGCTTTTTTTAAAAAATCCCTGAAATGGGACACACATTGTCATTGTACATGTGGTCAACACGGCCTGCACAGCTTGTAGGGGGGATAATCATCCATAAAGCCTTGCACACCCGCCCATTTTGGCACAGATCTCCCCAATCCTTGAAGAGCACCTTCCTCCATCTCTGTTTCCTCCTCTGAACCATTTTCTTTTAACTGTGGTCTGTTGTTGCTGTGAAGCTCTTGGGGAGATCTTCAGTGGTTATCTCTTCATTGTCCTCCACCAACTGTTCCAATCCTCGGAATAACATCCAACCCCATGCCCAGTTCCACAATTTCTTCCACAACAGGCTCAGGCTTCCGCATGCTCATCCCCCAAAACCCTTTAAAATCTCTTCTGGGCACAGCCTGGCCACAATTTTTCCAGGCAGAGTTCAAAGTCCTGGTAGTCACCCCCCCCCAAGCCTTACCTATAAGGTTTACACAAGAGGATATGAAAAAGATCTTTCCAAAGTCTTTTGGGTCATATTCATGTCTATGGGACATCAGCACCTTTGAAACATTGCTTTGGTGAGAGTTTTTAAAAATTGGAAAAGACCTGCTGGTCCATGGCTGGAGGAGAGGAGTGGTATTAGGGCAAGAACCTACCATGAACTTAAAGTCCTGCACAATTTGCTCTGCCAAGTCTCGAGGATGACAAGGAGCATTGTGCATTATCAGGGGGGCACTAAGGGGAAATTATTTTCCTAGATATTTCTTCACACTGGGGCCAAAAAACTTCATAAAACCAGTCCAAGAAAATTTCCCCAGTGACCCATGCCTTATTGTTAAATTTTCCCCATCACACACAAATTAGCCTTGGCGACACTGCATCTCCTTAAACGTCGATTTTCAGAATATGCACCACTAAAGGCTTCACTTAAAATCCCCAGCATTAGCACACAACATGATTAGCCCGTCTTTCATAGGTTGTGTCCTGGGGAGTGCCTATTCTCCTGTAATGAAGGTCCTGTTTGGCATTTCTTCCAAACAGGCCTGTTTCATCACAATTGAACACTTGTTGGGGTTGGAATTGTTCAGCCCCCTATGTTGCAGTTTTATAACTGTAGGGGTAAAGCACCTCTGGCAAGACAGTGATGGAGTGAATGATGATGAAAGTTTTTTTCGGCCACCCTGCCTTGTAAAACGGCCGATGGTTAAAAAAAAAAATCAGCCGCACTTTTTTCAGAACTGGCTTTCACCATGCTCAACACCATGTATGCCACTACGCTCTAAATCTGTCAAACCAGCACTCGTTGCAGGATTTTCTTAACGAGATCATCATGCAACTGCCTTGCTTTTTTCAGATAACGCCTGCGTAACACTATCTCTTTCTAATTGTTCCCCGTTGATCCACGTAGCCTACTGCAGTCCCTTTTTTCTTATGTTCTTAATGAAAGTGCAGCTCCCCGGGAATATACACAATAATATATCGTAATGGATTTATGCTTCTGCCAAAATGAACAGTACTGAAGAGATGGAGGCAGAGTTTGTATTATTGAGTGATAACACTGATGCAAACTTGTCCCATCAACAACAAATTTTTGTCTTATTGGTTTGTTTTAAGATACACATCTTATTAAGCTGTATTCGAGGTAATCTTTAACTTGAATTTGGGGCCACTTGTATATTGGGATAGCTCTCATCATCAGAGGGAAGGACAAAAATTTAATCTCATCCTCATAAAACTAAATTTCTTGTTTTGTACATCTGGTTTAACTGCCCCCTTGTCAGTCACATCTGAGTTTTTAAATCCGCCATAAAATTTCTTTTATTTGTTTTGAGGTGAATAATTATATAAGTATTTCCACCTTGTATATTCAACATTGTAGCTGTTGCCGGCCTTACTCTTCTTCCCAGATTTTTCATCTTTTGCTAGATTGTAGTGACTTTTGCTTCAGTTTCTCTGGACAATAGTGGCAGCTCTTTTAACTTCCCCAAAACTATACTACTTTTAATATGATTTTTCATATAAATTAAACTAAGAATGTGAATATGGGCCCTGAATCTGATCCGAGTACAATCCAGGGGACAGTTGAATTTGTCTTTTCTTTTTCTTCATTATCTCATAACTTGCTGCTTATTTAAAACAGCTTTGACAGATGTAAACGGGGGGGTTGCATTTACTGTCTATTTTTTCTGTTGTGTTTGCTCTCTAGACCTGTATACATCTTTTTTAGACCTGTTTTACGTCATTTGCTGAATACTATTTCTGTGGATGACGCCTGATATTTAAATGGCCGATAGCACTACAGTGTTACCAAGAGTATACAGAGGCCATGGCCAGTTTACTTGGCTTCTTGTCAATATAGTACATGATTAGTGCATTTGTTTTATTTTTTTGTATTTCTTTTGTACCTATGTCATGATTTATGTAGTACAAAGTAACAAAATATAGACACTTATCATTTAAACATGCCAACTCCTAAAACTTTCAGATACTGAATGAATATAACACTTGTAAAATTTTTGTTTCCATGGGAAATTTTATCAGCCTCTGATAATTATCCAAGTTAATCTCTTTTGAATGGTTTCTCTGTTGAAACTTGAATGTAAACAGAAATAAATGAAATTATTACTTTTTTTCCGGTATTTTTTCAAAGGATGACACAATGACAATACAGTGACCCTCGGTTTTCGTTGATAATTCTTTCCAGAATGCTGTTCCGAGTGCCGTACTGAAAAGAATTTGGGTTTTCCCCTAAGGACGAATGTAAATTAGATTAGTTTTTTCAGACCACCAAAAATACACTTACAAAAGCACTTACAAAAATACACTTACATAATTGTTCCCAGTTTGGAACTGTACGAAAAACCCAGGTCCACTGTATTCATATTTGTATTCAAAAGGATCAGTCATTAAGAAACTACAAAGCTTTACATAGTTCTGTTCATTGGGTCATGAAACTTTTAAATTTTTAGGCAAGATAGACGCTTTTACTCAGCCTGTGTGAACATGTATGAACATTTATATACATGTGAACATTTATTATTTGTGAACATGTGCATTATTGAACATTTTGAACACTTCAGGATGGGGTGGGGTCTCCAGGTGGTGGCAGTAGTATGAACAACGGAACATCTCCCCCTTCATCAGCGTTCACCTGATCCATCCTTCTCCGGTCCAGGTAACAACACTAGTCTCTCTTTCTCTTCTTAAAATTATTATTATTACAGTAGACCGTTGATTGACGCGATCCTCCAACACATTCGGTATTACACTATTGCAAAAATTTTGTAATGTTTTCTATGAGCACTCTGTGAAATTCATCAACAATGGTGCAGTTTTAGTAGAAAAATTTGGAGTGCTGGGAGCTGGAGCACAGGAGTTTTTTTCCCTCCATCTAACAGGCTCATGGGGAGCTTGTCTGTGTGTCAGGACATTCCCTGTGGGGGGGGCCTAGTTTCCTCCCCTGCCTCCCCGTACCACCTCTTGCATCTCATTGGTCTGTACGTGTCCCCTACAATTCTCAAACCTGTGTTTGTGTGTTTATTTAGGCACAGGTACACTTTTGCAAAATTATGTATAGTGTAAATTTCCGAATTACTTGATTTCTGCATACCAGTCAATACATGCAGTGTTTTCATATTTGCATCATCTGTGCTCAAATATGACCTTGCTGGAGACAATGTTTATATACAACTGGAGGACAGACACAAACTGAAATCTGTCCATGCGAGAGACTCAGTGTTTATATACTCCTCTACTTATCTTCCTTTGAAAAAATAAATGACCCTGGATGTAATATGTATACAGTACCTACTTCATGTGTGAGGGTGGTGGTGTTAAGGGCTACCAATGCTCAAGCCTCTCACCCACCCTCTCCAACAGTTATATTTATTGTTGAAAATTGAAGAGAAATTATAATTTTATTATATTTCTTTATTGTAATAAATTTATTAATATGTACTAGATAGTTTACATTTGCAAAAGAATTCTTGGTAGTTAATTTCACTGCAGTGAGGTAGTCACAGTGACCTTGGGGTCGTCACAACCTTAACAACAATAACATGCTCAGAACTTTGAGAAACTTTTCTCGTAATTTTATATTTTTTCCATGTTTTCCTGGGTAGCTTGTTATGTTATGGTGGGTATTACTCTGAACACATTTATTTGGTAAATAATCTTGTCTTAGCTGGTAAAATATTGTATTTTTTACTGATATTTGCAAGTGATATCTGATAGCTTGTCTTTGTTTGTGCACATATTGTACGGGTCATGTCAACTTCCCACACATTTCCAGATCAAGCAGTAACAACTCCAGTGAATATGCTCGTCTGGGCCTGGAGCAGCTCATGATGCTTTACCATCCGCTGTATAAAGTACTGCAGGGTTAAAGACACCAAAGAGACATTACAGAATATCTCACTACTACAGTACAACCATCAATTTTAGTGCCAAATGGAAATAAGTTACTTTATCTGAATTTTCTTGGGTTATTCTGGGTAATTTACATTGTGTGATAATTGTACTTATGTGTACCTGTGCCTAAATAAACTTACTAGCCTCAACCATCCACCTTGGCAAACAATCCACAACCATCCACCTCAGCAAACACTCCACAACCATCCACCTCAGCAAACACTCCACAACCATCCACCTCAGCAAACACTCCACAACCATCCACCTCAGCAAACACTCCACAACCATCCACCTCAGCAAACACTCCACAACCATCCACCTCAGCAAACACTCCACAACCATCCACCTCAGCAAACAATCCCCAACCATCCACCTCAGCAAACACTCCCCAACCATCCACCTCAGCAAACACTCCCCAACCATCCACCTTAGCAAACACTCCACAACCATCCACCTCAGCAAACAATCCACAACCATCCACCTCAGCAAACACTCCCCAACCATCCACCTCACCCCAGTAAAGCCATAACATCCTCTCCACTCTGTTTAGAATCATTGACATATACCAGTAAGGTATATGTCAAAGTAAGAAGTATTATTTCTGTAACATTTGTAGGCTTAAGCAATGCATAAAACATAACACATCACAACAGTGAACTACAATTACATTATAATTTTTATTTTTGTAAGATTTGGAGATCTAGAAAAAGTTGTTTGCCATTCATGGAACATAAGGCTATTTTTCCTGTAAATTCTTCAGTTTTACGCAGTTTCTTCTTTAACACAATTTTCAAGAACGTAACTACAGTTTCTCCTCACTTAACCTTTTCAGGGTTTTGGCCATACTAGTACGGCTTACGCGCCAGGGTTTTCGTCGTACTAGTACGCCTAAATTCTAGCTCCCTCAAATCAAGTGGAAACAGGCTGGTAAGCCTAGATGTGATAGAATGGGTCTGTGCGGTCAGTGTGCGCAGTATAAAAAAAATCCTGCACCACACAGTTCATAATGAGGAAAAAAACTCTGACCGTGTTTTTGGTTTAAAACAGCGACTTTGCAGTCTATTTTCTTATAGTATTTATACTTGTATTCTCGTTTTCTTAGTCTTATTTGATAGAATGGATGATATATTACAGAAATGGAGATAATTTGGACTGGTTTCACGATGACAAGTACGTACCTTGAAACTGAGCGCAAAGTAGCAGAAATGTTCGATTTTTGCTGAAGTTCAAGAGTAAACAAATCACGCCATGCGTCCAATACACATCAACTCCACAGCAATTATTATTAATTATTATTATTTCCCTACAATATATTGTAAGGAAATAATAATATTAATAATAATAATAATTGCTGTGGAGTGCTCTAAATGTCAGCTACCAAATACTGATGATATTTAAAGTGTTCCAGATCAATTATTATAAATTATTATTATTCTAAAAATAATAAATGCTATTTATGCATTTGTTCTTATAACAAGAGTGACTTAGGCATGTTTACCCTGAAGTAAACATCTTTTATGGTGGCGGTCTGCCTGCTTCTCTTACCCCACTCATATAATATGGCAAATATTATTCATTTCAGCATCTTTATTACAGTTCTAGGGTATTTATCATGTTTCTGATATCAATTTGGAATAAATGTAATAGATAACCTTTATTTAGTACATTCATTACTTACTGCTTCCTTAACCTATTGAACCATGAACAATCATAAAACGCATGAAAACATAGTAAAATATTGTACTATATAGTACTACATACATGTTATACTGTAGTTTAATAACAAATAATAAACAAAGAAAACACTCAGTGAGTGGTGGGCGGGCTGGATGCCGGGTTGGAAGGCAGGTATAGTAGGGACGCTCGGGTGGCGGGAAACTTTAATATGATTTGGTGGGTGGGAATTTGGCGGCTGGGAATTTGTGAATGTGTGAAACCCGCGAAAGTGGAAAACGCAAATGTTGAGGGAGACCTGTACTATAGTGGTAGTGGGTTTGTGTCAATCATCTTTAGATATTGTTTTAATGTTGCCTTTGCACCATTTATAAAAAATTTAGTATGTTTTTAAATGTTTATACACCAGTGTACTCAATATTGTAATAAACAGAATAGAGGAAATCAGTCTAATATACATTACTTAGGTATGCATACTGGTCATAGAGCTGGTCCTAAGTCTGAGCAGTTGTTAGAGTACGTCGTTAAGTGAGGAGAGACTGTACAGTGTTACTTGCTGTAAACTATTATAATTGTTTTTATATAAGTTTTGTTTTTGTAATTGTTTATTTGTTATAATTATCGTTGTTTATTTGCTCTGGTTCAGGTCACGGTCAGGAGAGCGCCGGGACGGGTACAAGCACTCGTCGTCCAGACGCTCCGGGTCACCCAGGCCGTGATGACGCTGCCGCGATGACAAATATTCATCGACAACATCGCGACGCCGCTACTCCCGCTCACCCTCCTACTCCAGGACCACGCACCAACAGGTATGTCCACCCCGCTTACTGACCCACCCCACCACTAACAACTCATCACACAAATTTGACCACCACAAACAACACGAGTCGCCTGTATAACCTCCTGGACGACTGAGTCGCCCTTGTTTACAACCTCCCTGGACGATGCGAGTCGCCCATGTTTACAACCTCCCTGGACAACGCGAGTCGCCCATGTTTACAACCTCCTGGACGACGCGAGTCGCCCATGTTTACAACCTCCTGGACGATGCGAGTCGCCCATGTTTACAACCTCCCTGGACGACGCGAGTTGACATGTTTACAACCTCCCTGGACAACGCGATTCGCCCATGTTTACAACCTCCCTGGAAGACGCGAGTCGCCCATGTTTACAACCTCCCTGGAAGACGCGAGTCGCCCATGTTTACAACCTCCCTGGACGACGCGAGTCGCCCATGTTTACAACCTCCCTGGACGACGCGAGTCGCCCATGTTTACAACCTCCCTGGACGGAGCGAGTCGCCCATGTTACAACCTCCTGGACGACGCGAGTCGCCCATGTTTACAACCTCCTGGACGACGCGAGTCGCCCATGCTTACACCTCCTGGACGACGCTAGTCGCCTTGTTTACAACCTCCCTGGACTACGCGAGTCGCCCATGTTTACAACCTCCCTGGACGACGCGAGTCGCCCATGTTTACAACCTCCCTGGACGATGCGAGTCGCCCATGTTTACAACCTCCCTGGACGACGCGAGTGACATGTTTACAACCTCCCTGGACAACGCGATTCGCCCATGTTTACAACCTCCTGGAAGACGCGAGTCGCCCATGTTTACAACCTCCCTGGAAGACGCGAGTCGCCCATGTTTACAACCTCCTGGACGACGCGAGTCGCCCATGTTTACAACCTCCTGGACGACGCGAGTCGCCCATGTTTACAACCTCCCTGGACGGAGCGAGTCGCCCATGTTTACAACCTCCTGGACGACGCAGTCGCCCATGTTTACAACCTCCCTGGACGACGCGAGTCGCCCATGTTTACAACCTCCTGACGACGCGAGTCGCCCATGTTTACAACCTCCTGGACGACGCGAGTCGCCCATGTTTACAACCTCCTGACGACGCGAGTCGCCATGCTTACAACCTCCTGGACGACGCTAGTCGCCCTTGTTTAAACCTCCCTGGACGACGAGTCGCCCTTGTTTACAACCTCCTGGACGACAACGAGTGCCCTTGTTTACAACCTCCCTGGACGACAACGAGTCGCCCTTGTTTACAACCTCCCTGGACGACAACGAGTCGCCCTTGTTTACAACCTCCCTGGATGACAACGAGTCGCCCTTGTTTACAACCTCCCTGGATGACAACGAGTCGCCTTGTTTACAACCTCCCTGGACGACAACGAGTCGCCCTTTTTACAACCTCCCTGGACGACAACAAGTTGCCCTTGTTTACAAACTCCCTGGACGATGCGAGTCGCCCTTGTTTACAAACTCCCTGGACGATGCGAGTCGCCCTTGTTTACAACCTCACTGGACGACGCAAGTCGCCCTTGTTTACAACCTCCCTGGACGACGCGAGTCGCCCTTGTTTACAACCTCCTGGACGACGCGAGTCACTTGTTTACAACCTCCTGGACGACGCGAGTCGCCCTTGTTTACAACCTCCCTGGACGACGCGAGTCGCCCTTGTTTACAACCTCCCTGGACGACGCGAGTCGCCCTTGTTTACAACCTCCCTGGACGACGCGAGTCGCCCTTGTTTACAACCTCCCTGGACGACGCGAGTCACCCTTGTTTTCAACCTCCCTGACGACGCGAGTCACCCTTGTTTACAACCTCCATGAACGACATTAATTGTCCTCGTTAACCCCTTCAAGGTCACTTCTTCTCCTTACCAATTTTAACAGTACACATGACCATAACACTAGACACAGATCACTCCTCGATGTTCCCCGTGTCCATCTAACACTATGTAAAAACTCAATGCATATAAAAGGCACGAAAATTTGGAATTCATTACCTGTCATTGCCAAAGAAACCCTGCCTGTACCCCAATTCAAAACGATGCTAAAAACCACCTTCACCCAAACCTAAATGCTCAATATCAAACATTTCCCAACAAAGTAGAATAATCACTTAAATGTAAAAAACTTACTAATCACTTAAATGTAAAAACCTGTTATGAATAATACATACTAAGCTAACTGTTTCCATAACATTTACATTATAATGACCACGTAAACTGTAACTGCAATGCAATTAATTGTTTTAAATTATCTCACTCAATTAGTTGCATTGCTACAATTAATTGATATGTTCAACTTATATTCAAACTTTATAACTTAGATACACAATTATACTTATTTTATAAATTATCAACCATAACTTTTTACCATGTAGTCTACAATTAAGTAGTCCTAAGAATGCCCGCAATGCACAGCATATTAGGGGCTTTTGGCATGTACATCTCCTTAATATCTATGTATCTTGTCTATCCAACCATGTATCACTGTACCATGTCTCAATAAAGTATTATTATTTTTTTTTTTTTTTTTTCAACAAGTCGGCCGTCTCCCACCGAGGCAGGGTGACCCAAAAAAGAAAGAAAATCCCCAAAAGAAAAAAACTTTCATCATCATTCAACACTTTCACCACACTCATACATAATCACTGTCTTTGCAGAGAAGCTCAGATACTACAGCTGAGAAAAGTCCCTCCCAGCTGTCACTATCTCAGACCCCTCCTTTAAAGTGCAGGCATTGTACTTCCCATTTCCAGGACTCAAGTCCAACTAAATCAATAACTGGTTTCCTGAATCCCTTCACACAATGTTACCCTGCTCACACTCCAACAGATCGTCATGTCCCAAAACCATTCGCTCCATTCACTCCTATCTAACACGCTCACACATGCTTGCTGGAAGTCCAAGCCCTCGCCCACAAAACCTCCTTTACCCCTTCCCTCCAACCTTTTCTAGGACGACCCCTACCCCGCCTTCCTTCCCTACAGATTTATACGTCTCCAAGTCATTCTACTTTGATCCATTCTCTAAATGACCAAACCACCTCAACAACCCTCTTCAGCCCTCTGACAAATACTTTTAGTAACTCCACACCTTCTCCTAATTTCCACATTCCGAATTTTCTGCATAATATTTACACCACACATTGCCCTTAGACAGGACATCTCCACTGCCTCCAGCCTCCTCCTCGCTGCAGCATTTGCAACCCATGCTTCACACCCATATAAGAGTGTTGGTACCACTATACTTTCGTACATTCCCTTCTTTGCCTCCATGGATAACGTTTTGTCTCCACAGATACCTCAATGCACCACTCACCTTTTTTCCTTCATCAATTCTATGGTTAACCTCATCCTTCATAAACCCATCTGCTGACACATCAACTCCCAAATATCTGAAAACATTTACTTCTTCCATAATCCTCTCTCCAATGTGATATCCACTTTTTCTTTATTTAAATCGGTTGATACCCTCATCACCTTACTCTTATCTATGTTCACTTTTAACTTTCTACCTTTACACACTCTCCCAAACTCGTCCACTAACCTTTGCAACTTTTCTTTAGAATCTCCCATAAGCACAGTATCATCAGCAAAAAGTAACTGTGTCAACTCCCATTTTGCATTTAATTCTCCATAATTTAATTCCCCCCCTCTCCCAACACCCTAGCATTTACTTCTTTTACAACCCCATCTATAAATATATTAAACAACCATGGTGACATTACACAACCCTGTCTAAGACCTACTTTACCGGGAAGTAATCTCCTCTCTCCTACACACCCTAACCTGAGCCTCACTATCCTCAAAAAAACTCTTACAGCCTTCAGTAACTTACTACCTATTCCATACACTTGCAACATTTGCCACATTGCTCCCCTATCCACTCTATCATATGCCTTTTCTAAATCCATAAATGCAATAAAACTTCTACCTTTATCTAAATACTGTTCACATATATGCTTCACTGTAAACACTTGATCTACACATCCCCTACCCACTCTAAAGCCTCCTTGCTCATCTGCAATCCTACTCTCTGTCTTACCTCTAATTCTTTCAATAATAACCCTGCCATACACTTTACCTGGTATACTCAGTAAACTTATTCCCCTATAATTTTTACATCTCTTTTATCCCCTTCCCTTTATATAATGGAACTATACATGCTCGCTGCCAATCCCTAGGTACCTTCCCTCTTTCATACATTTATTAAACAAAAATACCAACCACTCCAGCACTATATCCCCCTGCTTTTAACATTTCTGTCATGATTCCGTCAATTCCAGCTGCTTTACCCCTTTCATTCTACGTAATGCCTCACGCACCTCCCCACACTCACATCCTGCTCTTCTTCACTCCTAAACGATGTTGTACCTCCCTGGCCAGTACATGAAATTATCGCCTCCCTCTTTTCATCGACATTTAAAAGTTTATTATTATTATTATTATTATTATTATTATAGTGTTGTAGTTTTATGGTTTTAAACTCTGGGTCAGTGCTGTAGAACTATGCCACGAGCTCAGCTCACTCGGATAAGCTGTGAGTGGTAAATTTGGGTCTAGATATGAGAATGGTTTTATGTGGCAAGTTTACACCACATAAAAAAATCCTGTAGCACAGAGTGCATAATAAGAAAAAACGCGACTGTTTTTGGTTTAAAGCAGCGACTTTGTTGTGTATTTTCATATGGTTTTTATGGTTGTATTCCTGGTTTCTTAGTCTCATTTGATAGAATAGAAGATATATTACAGAAATTGAGATAATTTTGATTGGTTTGAGGATTAAAAATAGCTGGAAATTGAGCTTAAAATAGTGGAAATATTAGAGTTTTGCCAATATTTCAGGGTAAACAAATCACGTAACTCGTCCAGTATGCGTCCACTGGTCAATCTAATGTTCTTTCATTAATGCGCTGGCGTTATTTATACAATTATTACAATACATAACAGTAAATATTTTATTTTTTTGTTAATAAAAAATCAAAATTGAATTCATATGTAAAGCCTTGAAACATACATACATTTTTGTTTTATTACCTTCAGAAAAAGATTACCATTCATAATTTTTTTTTTTTTTAAATTCTTGCATAGCATATTTCTAAAATTATGGTTGACATTTATCCATAGTTCGTACATTATGATTTACAATTCTTCTTCTTTCAACAAGTTGGCCGTTTCCCACCAAGGTGGGGTGGCCCAAAGAGAAAAACAAAAGTTTCTCTTTTTAACTTTAGTAATATATACAGGAGAAGGGGTTACTAGCCCCTTGCTCCCGGCATTTTAGTCGACTCTTACGACACGCATGGCTTACGGAGGAAGAATTCTGTTCCACTTTCCCATGGAGATAAGAGGAAATAAGAACAAGAACTAGTAAGAAAATAGAAGAAAACCCAGAGGGGTGTGTATATGCTTGTACATGAATGTGTAGTGTGACCTAAGTGTAAGTAGAAGTAACAAGACATACCTGAAATCTTGCATGATTATGAGACAGAAAGAAAACACCAGCAATCCTACCATCATGTAAAACAATTACAGGCTTTTGGTTTACACACACTTGGCAGGACGGTAGTACCTCCCTGGGCGGTTGCTGTCTACCAACCTACTACCTAGATGATTTACAATTATGTTTATAAAATTATGCACATTTCTCCATACATTTTTCCAAGCAATGCAGAATCCTGCATAACAAAGGTCCTCTATATACAGTCAGTTCTCTTTTGAAGGTCCTCTATACAGTCGGTTCTTTTAAAGATCCTCTATATACAGTCAGTTCTTTTAAAGATCCTCTATATACAGTCAGTTCTCTTTTGAAGGTCATCTATATACAGTCTGTTCTTTTAAAGATCCTCTATATACAGTCAGTTCTCTTTTGAAGGTCCTCTATATACAGTGGTCCCTCGGTTTTCGTGCATCTCCAAACTCGAACATTTATGTAAGTGTATTTTCGTAAGTGCTGTTGCAAGTGTATTTTTGGGGGTCTGAAATAGACTAACCTGCGTGACATTATTTCTTAAGGAAGTAAATTCGTTCGGTAATGGCACTTGAGCAGCATTCTGGAACGAATTTTCGGCGAAAACCGAGGGACCACTGTACAGTCAGTTCTTTTAAAGATCCTCTATATACAGTCAGTTCACTTTTAAAGGTCCTCTATATACAGTCAGTTCACTTTTAAAGGTCCTCTATATACAGTCAGTTCTTTTAAAGGTTCTCTATATACAGTTAGTTCTTTTAAAGGTCCTCTATATAGTCAGTTCTTTTAAAGGTCCTCTATATAGTCAGTTCTTTTATAGGTCCTCTATATACAGTCAGTTCTTTTAAAGGTCCTCTATATACAGTCAGTTCTTTTAAAGGTCCTCTATATACAGTCAGTTCTTTTAAAGGTCCTCTATATACAGTCAGTCTTTTTAAAGGTCCTCTATATACAGTCAGTTCTTTTATAGGTCCTCTATATACAGTCAGTTCTTTTATAGGTCCTCTATATACAGTCAGTTCTTTTAAAGGTCCTCTATATACAGTCAGTTCTTTTAAAGGTCCTCTATATACAGTCAGTTCTTTTAAAGGTCCTCTATATACAGTCAGTTCTTTTAAAGGTCCTCTATATACAGTCAGTTCTTTTTAAAGGTCCTCTATGTACAGTCAGTTCTTTTAAAGGTCCTCTATATACAGTCAGTTCTTATAAAGGTCCTCTATATACAGTCAGTTCTTTTAAAGGTCCTCTATATACAGTCAGTTCTTTTAAAGGTCCTCTATATACAGTCAGTTCTTATAAAGGTCCTCTATATACAGTCAGTTCTTTTAAAGGTCCTCTATATACAGTCAGTTCTTTTAAAGGTCCTCTATATACAGTCAGTTCTTTTAAAGGTCCTCTATATACAGTCAGTTCTTTTAAAGGTCCTCTATGTACAGTCAGTTCTTTTAAAGGTCCTCTATGTACAGTCAGTTCTTTTAAAGGTCCTCTATGTACAGTCAGTTCTTTTAAAGGTCCTCTATGTACAGTCAGTTCTTTTAAAGGTCCTCTATGTACAGTCAGTTCTTTTAAAGGTCCTCTATGTACAGTCAGTTCTTTTAAAGGTCCTCTATGTACAGTCAGTTCTTTTAAAGGTCCTCTATGTACAGTCAGTTCTTTTAAAGGTCCTCTATGTACAGTCAGTTCTTTTAAAGGTCCTCTATGTACAGTCAGTTCTCTTGTTAAGTTGACAAACACTGTATTAAATCCTGGGTTATATGAAGCTGTGTGGGAAGGTTATATTTCACTCACAGTTTTTCAGCTGCTTGATACTTGTCACTGTCACTCTCACAGTTTTTCAGCTGCTTGATACTTGTCACTGTCACTCACAGTTATTCAGCTGCTTGATACTTGTCACTGTCACTCTCACAGTTTTTCAGCTGCTTGATACTTGTCACTCTCACAGTTATTCAGCTGCTTGATACTTGTCACTGTTTCACTCTCACAGTTGTTCAGCTGCTTGATACTTGTCACTGTCACTCTCACAGTTGTTCAGCTGCTTGATGCTTGTCACTGTCACTCTCACAGTTGTTCAGCTGCTTGATACTTGTCAATGTTTTCTGAGAATTAAATGAAGTGTATATTGTTGCATTCTTCTTTCTCAACACTTTTATCAATGTTTGTCTCTTGTCTACCTAAGATTGTAAGAAAGGAGGAACACTGCAGTAGACTTACTGGCCCATTCTAGGCAGATCCTTGTCTTTCCCAAACTCCCTAACAAATATATTTGCCAAAGTAATTTTCACTGGACGAAGTTTTAAGTTTTGCGACTCGCAAATTGTAATAACACAATTGCCAGCTAATCAGGGAATGGATAGGGTTCAAACCCGTGCCAAACCAAGTTTTAAGACTCGGTTGCGATGGGTTGAAACCCCCTCCATTCCTTGATTTCTTTGTGTTACATTGGCCGTTTCCCACCGAGGCAGGGTGTCCCAAAAAGAAAGAAAAAAAACTTTCATCATCGTTCAACACTTTCACCATCATACATAATCACTGTCTTTGCAGAGGCACTCAGATACAACAGTTTAGACGTCCCTCCAAACACTCAGTATCCCAAACTTCTCCTTTAAAGTGCAGGCATTGTACTTCTCATTTCCAGGACTCAAGTTTGGCTAACCAGTTTCCTTGAATCTCTTCTCAAATATCTTATTACCCTGCTCTCACTCCAACAGCTCATCAGGTCCCTAAAAACCATTCGTCTCCATTCACTCCTATCTAACACGCTCACGCACACTTGCTGGAAGTGCAAGTCCCCTCTAAATTGTACAACTAGTCTATTTTTTCTGGGAAAAGTTGAGTCTGGTTGATGTGTTTATCTTAACATTGCAATTTGTTCAGTACTTGTCGATGGTTGACTCTCGTCCATCTTTGTACTGTCACTGTCTCTTAATATTCCACTTGCTTGCCGTGCTCAATACCCCAAGTTAAGACAGGCTCGTGAAACCATCCAAATTATCTGATACACAATGTGGAAGACAAACAAAGATAGGTCTAAAATTGACATGATCAGAGAGATCCTCTCCTACACTGTCTTGAGTGGCAGTATACTAGGAGAGGATCTATGCCTCTCTGAATGTCAGTCTTAGGGCTATCTTGGGATACCTGGAGAGGATTTCGGGGATCAATGCCCCCATGGTCCAGTCTGTGACCAGGGTTGAAAGAGGAATTTTGCCAGGACGTGCTATGTGCCCTAGACTGATGCTTCTATATTGACTCTGTGCTGTCCAAGCTTTGTAATGTTCTATGCTTATTTATACATAATCACTGTTGTGTCCCTTTGTGAAAGAGTGTAATTCAGAGACCTTGAACTCTTCCCACACCAAAATATATAGCTATCTTTTTAAGAAATTCAAATTTTTATTTACAAGTGGCTTTCAATTTGTATTATTGTTTAAGTTTGTCAATATTGTGAGAAGCTCTGATATTAAGATTGAGTCAGAGGACTTTCAATGACATCATTGTCAGAAGTTGTGATATAAAGACTGTCAGGGAAGCCCTTCAATGATGTCATTGTCAAATTTATTCTGGCTTTAATTTGCTTTTATAAAGGGTGGGGATAGAGCAGAATAATTTTATTCTGTCAAGGGAAAGTCTGGAAGTTGACATTCCGTTGGTGACTCACCTCTCGTGAGCTGGCCACCGACGGAGCGACCATCGTTTTCACTGGTACCAACTGAGGGTTGTATAGTGAAGAGGGTCAGCATCAATTAGGTGGTTTTTCTGACTTAGGTCACGTTCAAGGTCACCGATGTCCAATCGTCGGAGGCACCATGGCAGCCGCGAGGACCCCAGCCCCAGCAACTGCCTTGGCATCTTTGGTCTCAGTCTCTACACTACAGAAAGACAGGTAAGACCACACTTCTCTAACACTTGCTTGTATTCTCTCAAACATTTCTCTTTCAGGCAAATAGACAGGTGACTCATTCTGGAGACCATTCAGAGGTAATGTACAGTGGTCCCTCAGTTTTCGTGCATCTCCAAACTCGAACATTTATGTAAGTGTATTTTCGTAAGTGCTGTTGAAAGTGTATTTTTGGGAGTCTGAAATAGACTAACCTATGTGACATTATTTCTTAAGGAAGTAAATTCGTTCGGTAATGGCACTTGAGCAACATTCTGGAACGAATTTTTGGCGAAAACCGAGGGAACACTGTATAAGGGATCAGTCCCTTTGATTAAAGATGTATTTGTATCCAGTGGACCCCCGGATTACGTACTGCTCCAAACTCGAACAACTATGGAAGTGTATTTTTGTAAGTGCTTTTGTAAGTGTATTTTTGGGGGTCTAAAAGGACTAATCTAATTTACATTATTCCTTATGGGAACAAATTTGTTCAGTAACGGCACTTGAACAGTATTCTGGAACGAAATAATGATGTAATCCAGGGGTCCACTGTATTGAGGTAGAAAGGAGTTGGTCTTACTAGAGAGGCCTTGGCCTTGCTAGAGAGGCCTTGGCCTTGCTAGAGAGGCCTTGGCCTTGCTAGAGAGGCCTTGGCCTTGCTAGAGAGGTCTTGGCCTTGCTAGAGAGGCCTTGGCCTTGCTAGAGAGGCCTTGGCCTTGCTAGAGAGGCCTTGGCCTTGCTAGAGAGGCCTTGGCCTTGCTAGAGAGGCCTTGGCCTTGCTAGAGAGGCCTTGGCCTTGCTAGAGAGGCCTTGGCCTTGCTAGAGAGGCCTTGGCCTTGCTAGAGAGGCCTTGATAAACAGTCAACTTGTTTATAAATCTAACACAGGTAAACAGTCAACTTATTTATAAATCTTCTGACTCACAGGTAAATAATTAACATACACAGTGGACTCTCGGTTTTCATTGAAAATTCATTCCAGAATGCTGTTCGAGTGCCGTTACTAAACAAATTTGTTCCCATAAATACAAATGTAAGTTAGATAAGTCGTTTCAGACCCCAAAAAATACACTTACAAAAGCTCTTACAAAAATACACTTGCATAATTGTTCGAGTTTGGAGGTGAACGGAAACCGAGGGTCCACTGTAAAGCTCCTACAATGCATTTTTTTTTTTTTTTGTAAATATGATTAAATAAAGAATATAAAAAATTTCATAGCAACATAAAAGATTTTAATCATTATTTAGTCTCTTCAATTTTGCTTCAACTTTCTCAATTGCATTTTCAAAATATTACAACTCTTCAAGTGCCAAAGATGAGGGAAAAAGTTCCTCATCTGCTACAGCGGACACCTTGTAGGATGGACAGTGCCCTCAGTCTATCCTCGTAGGATGGTCAGTGCCCTCAGTCTATCCTCCTAGGATGGTTAGTGCCCTCAGTCTATCCTCCTAGGATGGTCGTTGCCCTCAGTCTATCCTCGTAGGATGGACGGTGCCCTCGGTCTATCCTCGTAGGATGGTCAGTGCCCTCAGTCTATCCTCGGAGGATGGACGGTGCCCTCAGTCTATCCTCGTAGGAGTTAGTAGATGGGGAGCTGGAGGTATTGGGTAGATGGCGGGAATATTTAGAGGAACTTTTAAATGACGATGAAAAAATGGAGGCGGTAATTTCATGCACTGGCCAGGGAGGTATAGCATCGTTTAGGAGTGAGGAAGAGTAGGATGTGAGTGTGGGGGAGGTGCGTGAGGTATTACGTAGAATGAAAGGGTGTAAAGCAGCTGGAACTGACGGGATCATGACAGAAATGTTAAAAGCAGGGGGTGATATAGTGTTGGAGTGGTTGGTATTTTTGTTTAATAAATGTATGAGAGAAGGGAAGGTACCTAGGGATTGGCAGAGAGCGTGTATAGTTCCTTTATGTAAAGAGAAGGGGGACAAAAGAGATTGTAAGAATTATAGGGGAATAAGTTTACTGAGTATACCAGGTAAAGTGTACGGTAGGGTTATTATTGAAAGAATTAGAGGTAAGACAGAGAGTAGGATTGCAGATGAGCAAGGAAACTTTAGAGTGGGTAGGGGATGTGTAGATCAAGTGTTTACATTTAAGCATATGTGTGAAAAGTATTTGGATAAAGATAGGGAAGTTTTCATTGCATTTATGGATTTAGAAAAGGCATATGATAGAGTGGATAGGGGAGCAATGTGGCAAATGTTGCAAGTGTATGGAATAGGTAGTAAGTTACTGAATGCTGTAAAGAGTTTTTATGGGGATAGTGAGGCTCAGGTTAGGGTGTGTAGGAGAGAGGGAGATTCCTTCCTGGTAAAAGTAGGTCTTAGACAGGGATGTGTAATGTCACCATGGTTGTTTAATATATTTATAGATTGGGTTGTAAAAGAAGTAAATGCTAGGGTGTTGGGGAGAGGGGTGGGATTACATTATGGGGAATCAAATGCAAAATGGGAGTTGATGTAGTTACTTTTTGCTGATGATACTGTGCTTATGGGAGATTCTAAAGAAAAGTTGCAAAGGTTAGTGGATGAGTTTGGGAGGGTGTGTAAAGGTAGAAAGTTGAAAGTGAACATAGATAAGAGTAAGGTGATGAGGGTAGCAAACGATTAAAAAAAGAAAAATTGGATATCACATTGGAGAGAGGGATTATGGATGAAGTGAATGTTTTCAGATATTTAGGAGTTGACTTGTCAGTGGATGGGTTTATGAAGGATGAGGTTAACCATATAATTGATGAAGGAAAAAAGGTGAGTGGTGCGTTGAGGTATCTGTGGAGACAAAAAACGTTATCCATGGAGGCAAAGAAGGGAATGTACGAAAGTATAATGGTACCAACATTCTTATATGGGTGTGAAGCATGGGTTGCAAATGCTGCAGTGAGGAGGTGGCTGGAGGCAGTGGAAATGTCCTGTCTAAGGGTAATGTGTGGTGTAAATATTATGCAGAAAATTCGGAGTGTGGAAATTAGGAGGAGGTGTGGAGTTACTAAAAGTATTTGTCAGAGGGCTGAAGAGGGTTGTTGAGGTGGTTTGGTCATTTAGAGAGAATGGATCAAAGTAGAATGACTTAGAGAGCGTATAAATCTGTAGGGGAAAGGCGGGGTAGGTCGTCCTCGAAAAGGTTGGAGGGAGGGGTAAAGGAGGTTTTGTGGGCGAGGGGCTTGGACTTCCAGCAAGCATGTGTGAGCGTGTTAGATAGGAGTGAATGGAGACGAATGGTTTTTGGGACCTGACGAGCTGTTGGAGTGTGAGAAGGGTAATATTTAGTGAAGGGGATTCAGGGAAAACAGTTACAGTGGACCCCCGGTGTTCGTAATGCTCCAAACTCGAAAAATTATGTAAGTGTATTTTTGTAAGTGCTTTTGTAAGTGTATTTTTGGGGGTCTAAAAGGACTAATCTAATTTACATTATTTCTTATGGGAACAAATTCGTTTGGTAACGGCACTTGTACAGCATTCTGGAACGAATTAATTACGAAAACCGGGGGTCCACTGTAATTGATTTAGTTGGACTCGAGTCCTGGAAATGGGAAGTACAATGCCTGCACTTTAAAGGAGGGGTTTGAGATATTGGTGGTTTGGAGGGATTTTCTGAACTGTCGTATCTTAGTGCCTCTGCAAAGACTGTGATTATGTGTGAGTGAGGTGAAAGTGTTGAATTATGATGAAAGTATTTTCTTTTTTGGATTTTTTCTTTTTGGGTCACCCTGCCTCAGTTGGAGACGGCCGACGTGTTGAAAAAAAAAATCAGTAAATGGGATTGCAAGTTCTTTGTAGTACCTGTCTAGCCAGCAGTTTAAACCAATTGCCCTAGACATCCATTTATTACCCACTTCCCTTCTAGGCAAGATACTACATGATTGGGACCCCTCCCTTAGACTTAATTAAACCTATAGCTGACCTATACTACTTATCTAGCAGCTCCTGTCTCCTGTCCTTCCTAATATCATTTCCACCAAAACTGAGGCAGATAATGGTCTTGTTCTCATTACCTGACATATTATCCAACCTGTTGACTGTCACTAACACCAACTCCTGGGAAACACCCTCTGTCTTGCCTTCCTATCTGTTACAGAAACCACAGTCCGTATATCTTACCTGTGAGTCATCGACCACAAGAATATTCTTTTATTAGCAGAGAAGTTAGTGGTACCTTTAATCTCACTGACCACTAAAGTACAGTGGTACCTCGGTTTTCATCGATAATTCATTCCAGAATGCTGTTCGAGCCCCGTTACCAAACGAATTTGTTCCCATAAGGACAAATGTAAATTAGATTAGTCCGTTTCAGACCCCAAAAAATACACTTACAAAAGCATTCACAATAATACATTTACATAATTGTTCAAAAGGGGAGCTGTACGAAACCGAGGTACCACTGTACATTTATCCTTCCTTTTTTTGATGTTTTTTCCTTTATTTGGAGCCGCTTCCTACTTTGTCCCCTTAAGCTGTTTCCTCACCGCGGGAAACCCTTTCGCTAACACTCACCACTTAAATTCATTGCTATACATCCACCCAACTTTTGTGCACATGAGACTCTAACTTAAGACATTTCCATCACATTTGGACAATTAACTAATCACAAGTGTGACTAGTTAATGGTGGTACTGAGACACTCGTAAGTTTGTCTAGTATGTGCAGGTTTTTTGTGTATTTTTCCCCAGTTTCCCACTCGCTTGCTTATTATTCCCCATTCCTATATTACCCCGCTGAAATTTCATTTTCCCTATTTTCCAATTTGAGAAGAGAACTCGCCTCCAACACCTTGAACCTGGGTCCTCCAACACCTTGAACCACTTCCTCCAACACTTTGAACCACCCCCCCAAATTTAACACCTCCAAAACCCTTGAACCACCTCCTTCAACATCATGAACCACCTCCTCTTCAACATCATAAACCACCACCTTCAACATCATGAACCACCACCTCCAACACCTTGAACCACCACCTCCTCCTCCAACACCTTGACTCTGACACTACAGAAGCAAAGCCAGGTGCTCCAATACCAAAACCCTAAAACCAAAAAACAGGTCGGGACATATACGACTGTATATGAAGCAGCTGTATAAGACTACTGACTGTACATAGAGGTGCTTTATAAGAGAACTGGCTGTATAAGAGCAGATTTATAAGAGAAGTGACTGTATATAGGGGAAACTTTTTAAGAAAAAGTAATTGAAATAGAGTAGCTTTAAAGAAAAATGAGGTATATATCATTTTAAAGATCATTTACTGTTAAAGATAAATGCCACTTTTCCTTCAGTTAAAAACACTGTTTTGGGAAGTACGGTCAGCTGAGCAAGGTGCAAGGGTCCTGGGTTTAAAAGGTGAGTCTATATTATACTACCTTGTATACCTCTGATCTGTTTCTTGGTGTATTTTTTCGGGTTTATACTTCATTTATCTGTGGTCAATTTCACTGCTGCCTCTCCCCCTGGCTTTTGGATTAACCGGGCTGTGTTAGTGGCTGGGTCAGGAATCACCATCACAGCCTGGTTGATTAATCAACCAGGCCATGTTAGGGTTTCCAAAGCTGTACCCACCAATACAGCCTGGTTGATCGGGCATTTCCCGGAGCAGTGAATTTCTTTTGGCCCACTGTTTCTAACATATATAAAATTACCAATAATAATTTTTAAAGTGTTGGCCGGTAAGTCAGCGAAGACCACAGTCTGCTGACCAAAATTACTGTGACCTCACAAGTCAGTGGACGACCCCAGTCTGCTGACCAAAAATTACTGGTGGCAGCTTATTATATAGCCAAGACCAGTATTTGGAAACAATTGTCTTCTTCCTGACGTAACCTTAACTAACCTAACCTAAACTAAACTAACCTAACGTAACCTAACCTAGTATAACACATGACAGTGCACAAGACTGAGAGCTTGGTGGTTTTCAGACTGGTCGCTCCCGGGCCTTTGCGTTCATCTACTTTGATCATGTGGAGGATGCCACTGAGGCCAAGGAACAGTGCACCGGCATGGAGATTGACGGCCGACGCATCCGAGTTGATTATTCCATTACTGAGCGTGCTCACACACCAACCCCAGGCATCTACATGGGCAGACCCACATAGTAAGTTACTAGAATAATGTGCAACTCTCATAATAACTTATTACAGTGGACTGTTGATTAAAAAACTGTAGTTACATTCCTGAAAACTCAGTGTAATATGAAATTGCATAAAACAAACTGAAGACCTTATAGGAAAAATAGGGTTACGTTCCTGGGACACCAGAAATGGCCAACAAACTTTATTTTAGGTCTCCAAATTGTAAAAAATAAAAATGATAATGTAATTGTATTTCATTGTTGTGTGTATTATGTTTAATGTATTTTTAAGGCTCACAAATAAAACTAATACAGTGGTACCTCGACTTCGATATTTTTTTTCATTCCAGAATGCTGTTCAAGTGCCATTACCAAACGAATTTATCTCCTTAAGAAATGTTGTAAAATAGACTAGTCCTTTTAGACCCCCAAAATTACACTTACAAAGCATTTAAAAATAAACTTACATAAAAGGGTGAGTTTGGGGACCATCGTAAGTCGAGGTACCACTGTATTTTTCTTAAATTGTGGTTGCTGGTGCATGTCATTGATTATGAACAGAGTGGAGAGGGATACTGTGGCCCCACTGGGCTGAGGTGTGGATGGTTGTGGGTTTGCTGAGGTGGATGGTTGTGGGTTGTTTGCTGAGGTGGATGGTTGTGGGTTGTTTGCTGAGGTGGATGGTTGTGGGTGGTTGCTGAGGTGGATGGTTGTGGGTGGTTTGCTGAGGTGGATGGTTGTGGGTGGTGCTGAGGTGGATGGTTGTGGGTTGTTTGCTGAGGTGGATGGTTGTGGGTTGTTTGCTGAGGTGGATGGTTGTGGGTAGTTTGCTGAGGTGGATGGTTGTGGGTTGTTTGCTGAGGTGGATGGTTGGGGGTTGTTGATGGTGGATGGTTGTGGGTTGTTTGCTGAGGTGGATGGTTGTGGTTGTTTGCTGAGGTGGATGGTTGTGGGTTGTTTGCTGAGGTGGATGGTTGTGGGTTGTTTGCTGAGGTGGATGGTTGTGGGTTGTTTGCTGAGGTGGATGGTTGTGGGTTGTTTGCTGAGGTGGATGGTTGTGGGTTGTTTGTTGAGGTGGATGGTTGTGGGTTGTTTGCTGAGGTGGATGGTTGTGGGTTGTTTGCTGAGGTGGATGGTTGTGGGTTGTTTGCTGAGGTGGATGGTTGTGGGTTTGCTGAGGTGGATGGTTGTGGGTTGTTTGCTGAGGTGGATGGTTGTGGGTTGTTTGCTGAGGTGGATGGTTGTGGGTTGTTTGCTGAGGTGGATGGTTGTGGGTTGTTTGCTGAGGTGGATGGTTGTGGGTTGTTTGCTGAGGTGGATGGTTGTGGGTTGTTTGCTGAGGTGGATGGTTGTGGGTTGTTTGCTGAGGTGGATGGTTGTGGAGTGTGCTGAGGTGGATGGAGTGGAGTGGTGCTGAGGTGGATGGTTGTGGAGTGTCTGCTGGAGGTGGATGGTTGTGGAGTGTCTGCGGAGGTGGATGGTTGTGGAGTGTCTGCGGAGGTGGATGGTTGTGGAGGTCTGCGAGGTGGATGGTTGTGGAGTGTCTGCGGAGGTGGATGGTTGTGGAGTGTCTGCGGAGGTGGATGGTTGTGGAGTGTCTGCGGAGGTGGATGGGCTGGAGGTCTCGGAGGTGGATGGTTGTGGAGTGTCTGGGGGTGGATGGTTGTGGAGTGTCTGCGGAGGTGGATGGTTGTGGGTTGTCTGCGGAGGTGGATGGTTGTACTAGAGTAGTCAAATATGAACTACAGTTGACCCCGGTTTACGTATTGCTCCAAACTCTAACAATTATGTAAGTGTATTTTTGTAATGCTTTTGTAAGTGTATTTTTGGGTGTCTAAAAGGACTAATCTAATTTACATTATTCCTTATGGGAACAAATTCCTTTGGTAACGGCACTTGAACAGCATTTTGGAACGAATTAACGTAAACCAGGGGTCCACTGTATTCTTTCTTTCAACGAACCGGCCATATCCCACCGAGCAGGTGACCCCCTCCCAAAAAAAAAAAAGTTTCTCTTTATAAATTTAGTAATGTATACAGGCAAATGGGCTAGCCCCTTGCTCCCAGCATTTTAGTCACCTTGTAAAACATACGCGGCTTACGGAAGAAGAATTTTGTTCCACTTCTCCATGGAGATAAGAGGCCAGAACTTAAGAAAGGAGAAGAAACCCAGAGGTGTGTATATATATGCTTGTACATAAATGTTAGTGTGACCCAAGGTAAGTAGAAGTAGCAAGACGACCTGAAATGTTGCATGTTTATGAGACAGAGGAATCCTTCCATCATGTAAACATTACAGTGGACCCCAAAGTTCTGAACACCCGAAATTGTACAATTATGAAGTATAATATTGTAAGTGCTTTGTAAGTGTATTTTGGGGGTCTGAAATGGACTATCCTACTTGATATTATTTAAGGAGTAAATTCGTTCAGTAATGGCACTTGAGCAGGCTTCTGGAATGAATTTTGTTCGTTACTAAGGGTCCACTGTACAAACTTCTGTTTTACACTCAATTGGCTGAACTGTATTACCTCCCTGGGCAGTTGCTGTCTACCAACCTACTACCTAGGATAAACTATTTATTACATACAGTGGACCCCGTTAACAAAGGTTTAGTTAACGAAAAATCGTTACCAAAGCTTTTCGGTATCAGTTAGCAAAAAAAAAAATCGGTTAGCGAAACGTATTAGACCTGTCCTCCTGCTCCGCGCCTGGCCTCGCAAGACACCAGTGTAGCGTTGTTTACCATTGAGAGAACATTACCCAGGCGCTCTTTCAAACATTCACAATACATTTGGTGTCTTTTTTGGTGGTTTAGTTATTGTCACTGTGAAATAAGTCACCATGGGTCCAAAGAAGCTTCCTAGTGGCACCCCAGTGGTAAAGAGAGTGAGGAACACCATCGAACTGAAGAAGAAGATTGTTGAAAAATATGAGAGTGGCGTACGTCTGAGTGATCTTGCCAGGATGTACAAGAAAAGTGCATCTACTATCGGCACTATCCTGGCAAAGAGAAATGAGATCAAGGAAGCTAATGTTGCAAAAGGGGTTAATTTGTTAACGAAACAAAGATCGAAAACAGTGGATGAGGTTGAGAAGTTATTGATGGTGTGGATCAATGAAAAAGAAATAGCGGGTGATAGTATTTCCATAGCAATAATTTGTGAAAAGGCAAGGAAGTTGCACGCAGATCTTGTCAAGACAATGCCTGCAACCAGTGGTGAGGTTTAAGAAACGTAGTGGCATACACAGTGTTGTGAGGCATGGTGAGGCAGCCAGCTCAGACAAACGTGCAGCTGAAAAATTTGTGAGTGAATTTAAGGGGTTCGTAGAGGCTGAAGAATTCCTCCCCCAACAAGTGTTTAATTGTGATGAAACAGGCCTGTTTTGGAAGAAAATGCCCAACAGGACCTTCATTACTCGGGAGGAAAAGGCACAGCCAGGATACAAGCCTATGAAAGACAGGCTAACTCTTATGTGCCAATGCCAGTGGTGATTTTAAAGTGAAGCCTTTACTGGTGTATCACTCAGAAAATCCCAGACCCTTCATGAAACACAGTGTTGACAAGAATAATTTGTGTGTGCATTGGAAGGCTAACACCAAGGCATGGGTCACTACGAAGATTTTCAAGGAATGGTTAACTGGAGTGTTTGGCCATAGTGTGAAGAAATACCTCCTGGAAAAGAAATTGGGACTCAAGTGCCTCCTGGTACTGGACAATGCTCCTGCTCATCCTCACAACTTGGAAGAGTTGTTGCGTGATGAGTTCAGTTTCATCAGAGTGAAGTTCTTGCCTCCTAACACCACTCCTCTCATCCAGCCCATGGACCAGCAGGTCATTGCAAACTTCAAGAAACTGTACACCAAAGCAATGTTTCAGAGGTGCTTTAATATGACGAATGACTCTGCATTGACCCTAAGAGAGTTCTGGAAAGATGACTTCAATATCGTGCATTGCATAGGCCTTACAGGTAAGGCTTGGGAGGGAGTGACTTCCAGGACTTTGAACTCTGCTTGGAGACCACTGTGGCCGGATTGTGTTGAAAAGAGGGATTTTGAAGGATTTGAGGCTGGCCCTGACCCTGATCCTGACGACCCTGTGCCTGTTGTGGAAGATATTGTGGCATTGGGGAACAGCCTGGGGTTGGAGGTGAGTGGTGAGGATGTGGAAGAGTTGGTGGAGGAGCACAGGGTAGAGCTAACAACTGAAGAGCTGCAAGAGCTTATCTGGAACAGCAACAGACCACAGTTGAGGTTATTGCTTCAAAGGAGGAGGGAGAGAGAGAGAGAGAGAGAGAGAGAGGAGGAGGTCTCTTCAGTGCTTAAGGAGATGTTACAAAGTGGAATGAGTTGCAGACATTTATTGAAAGACACCACCCTGAGCAAGCTGAAATGAGCCTTCTGTGCAACCACTTCAGTGACAGAGCTATGTTGCACTTCAGGAAAGTTAAAGAGTCGACAGAAACAGAGGACTGTGGAAGTTACTTCACCAGGCAGGGGTCTATTGACTCTCAAGCTGGTCCTAGTGGCATTAAAAGACCAAAAAGGGGAAGTAACCCCAGAGAGGGACTTGTTACCTAAGTCCTTTGGAGGGGATTCCCTTCCAACCACTAACACCCTGCCCCTGTCATCATCCCTATCTTCCAGATGCCTGCAAGTCTCTTCAATAAAGATAAGTAAATGTTATTTATATTATATTTATTGTGAATATTTTTGTGGAACGATTAATTGTATTTACATTATTTCTTATGGAAATAAGGTTTCGGATTACGAAAGATTCAGATTAAGTAATAGTCCTGGACGGATTAATTTCGTTAACCGAGGTCCACTGTATTAATAATTTTTGCTGTAAAGGAATACAGTGGACCACCGGTATGTAATTAATCCGTTCCAGGACTATTACTAACACTAAGTTTACGAATCAACCATTATTTCATAAGAAAAAAATGTAAATACAATTAATCCGTTCCACAAAAAAATATAAACATACAAAATAATTAAAAATAAATATATATACATTTACTTACTTTTATTGAAGAGTTGCAGGCATCTGGAAGATAGGGTAATGAGTAATGAAGGTCCTCTTGGGCATTTTCTTCCAAAACAGGCCTGTTTCATCACAATTAAACACTTGTTGGGGGAGGAATTCTTCAGCCTCTACGAAGGGAATCCCCACTCCGCATGCCTGCTACACTCCCTGCATGCCTGCTACACTCCCTGCATGCCTGCTACACTCCCTGCATGCCTGCTACACTCCCTGCATGCCTGCTACACTCCCTGCATGCCTGCTACACTCCCTGCATACCTGCTACACTCCCTGTATACATACTACACTGCCTGCATACCTGCTACACTCTCTGCATGCCTGCACTCCCTGCATGCCTGCACCCCCCTACATGCCTGCTACACTCCTACATGCCTGCTACACTCCCTGCATGCCTGCTACACTCCCTGCATGCCTGCTACACTCCTGCATGCCTGCTACACTCCCGCATGCCTGCTACACTCCCTGCATGCCTGACACTCCCTGATGCCTGCTACACTCCCTGCATGCCTGCTACCTCCTGCATGCCTGCTACACTCCCTGCATGCCTGCTACACTCCCTGCATGCCTGCTACACCCCTGCATGCCTGCTACACTCCCCGCATGCCTCCTACACTCCCTGCATGCCTGCTACACTCCTGCATGCCTCCTACACCCCTGCATGCCTCCTACACTCCCTGCATGCCTCCTACACCCCTGCATCCTACACTCCCTGCATGCCTCCTACACTCCCTGCATGCCTCCCACACCCCTGCATGCCTCCACACCTCCCTGCATGCCTCCTACACCCCTGCATGCCTCCTACACCCGCATGCCTCCTACACTCCCTGCATGCTCCTACACTCCCTGATGCCTCCTACACTCCCTGCATGCCTCCTACACTCCCTGCATGAATGCTACACTCCCTGCATGAATGCTACACTCCTGCATGCCTGCCACCCCTGCATGAATGCTAAACTCCCTGCATGAATGCTAAACTCCCTGCATGAATGCTAAACTCCTGCATGCCTGCAAACTCCTGCATGCCTGCTAAACTCCCTGCATGAATGCTACAATCACTGCATGAATGCTAAACTCCCTGCATGCCTGCTACACTCACTGCATGAATGCTAAACTCCCTGCATGAATGCTACACTCACTGCATGAATGCTACACCCCTGCATGAATGCTACACTCCCTGCATGCCTGCACTCCCTGCATGCCTTCTACACTCCTTGCATGAATGCTACAATCCCTGCATGCCTGCTAAACTCCCTGCATGCCTGCTAAACTCCCTGCATGAATGCTACACTCCTGCATGCCTGCTAAACTCCCTGCATGAATGCTACACTCCCTGCATGCCTGCTAAACTCCCTGCATGCCTGCTAACTCACTGCATGAATGCTAAACTCCCTGCATGAATGCTACACTCCTGCATGCCTGCTAAACTCCTTGCATGAATGCTACACTCCTGCATGCCTGCTAAACTCCCTGCATGAATGCTACACTCCTGCATGCCTGCTAAACTCCCTGCATGCCTGCTACACTCACTGCATGCCTGCAACACTCACTGCATGAATGCTACCCTGCATGCCTGCTACACTCCCTGCATGAATGCTACACTCCTGCATGAATGCTACACTCCTGCATGAATGCTACACTCCCTGCATGCCTGCTAAACTCCTTGCATGAATGCTACACTCCCTGCATGAATGCTAAACTCCCTGCATGCCTGCTAAACTCCTGCATGAATGCTACACTCCTGCATGCCTGCTAAACTCCCTGCATGCCTGCTACACTCACTGCATGAATGCTACACTCACTGCATGAATGCTAAACTCCCTGCATGAATGCTAAACTCCCTACATGAATGCTAAACTCCCTGCATGAATGCTAAACTCCTGCATGAATGCTACACTCCCTGCATGAATGCTACACTCCTGCATGAATGCTAAACCCCTACATGCCGTACACTCACTGCATGAATGCTACCACAGGGTGCCACTAGGAAGCTTCTTTGGACCCATGGTGACTTATTTCACAGTGACAGTCACTAAACCACCAAAAAAGACACCAAATGTATTGTGAATGTTTGAAAGAGCGACTGGGTAATGTTCTCTCAATGGTAAACAACGCTTCACTGGCGGGCATCCTGCGTTCTGCGCAGGCGCGGAGCAGGGGGACAGGTCTAATACGTTACGAAACACGAGCCAGTTTACGTTTCGAAATCGAAAAGCTTACGAAACACTATGTTTACGAAATAAGAACCTTACAAACTCGGGGTCCACTGTACAGTGAAACCCCAGATCGGGCGCCGGTTTCGCTTTTTCGGCCAATTTTCCCCACTTTCAGCTTTTTCCCCGACTTTCGGCTGGGCGACCAGACCTGTCCGCCTGCCCCTCACGAGCACCGGAGGCGTCGTGAGCCAGTCTAGCGTTGTTTACCGTTTAGGAACATTACCCTGCGCACTCGTCCCAAAAATTTCACAATAAATTCTTTGTTTAGTGTTGTTTATTGATTGTGACTGTGAAATAAGTCACCATGGGCCCAAAGAAATTCCCGTGGCACC
>WNWK01020646.1:0-35452 GCA_009830355.1 Cherax destructor | reverse complement strand
AGGTGGGGACCCCCTCCAGATGCCTCTCAAACCCGTAATCGGAAACCTTGAATTTGTTGAAGGCCCTGGTTGATTTGTCCGATATTGCCCCCCAGAATTGGGCCACAATGTATATACTTGTTGATATGATGTATTATATTATTTATTTCTTAAAATTTTTATATTGCTGATATTTTTCGATAATAGCAAATTTTTATATCTGCTTTATATTATTATTTGACTTAGCTATTTTATTAGGTAGGATGTATAATTTAACTATTGTGCTCAATGTTCGGGGGTGTTGATGTGGGGGGAACCCCTTCCACCGAACAAAATATAAGGAAAAATTAAAAAAAAAAATAAAGACTCTTGGGTAAGAAATAAGGAAAGAATTTTAAGTTTTTTAATAAAATATATAAAAAAAATAGGCCGTTGTGGTTCTGGCAGGATGGAGAGTAGGAGAATATCATCATCATTTTGACCAGAGCTTTGGTAAGATGGGGAAGGAAGAAGGATAGGTAAGGATGGAAGTTGGGAAAAATAGGGGGTGTGTGTGGAGGAAGGATAAAAAAGGTAAGTGGCCCAACCACTTTGGTGCATAATGTGTGTGTTTAGTGGTATATCAAGGTAATATATCAAAGGGGGCATAACATTTGCCCAACAGTTTCACACAGGTATAACAGAGTTATAGTTGCATGACTCTGTATCGGCAAAGGGTATATACTAAGTGCATTTTTTTTTTTTTTTTTTTTTTTTTTTAAATTGCTGGACGTAAATTAAAGGACGATAGCAAGGCGAGTGATGGTTATAAAAACTGCTATCTAGAGATGCTGGCCGGCGTGCTTTGCAAAGGTGGTGTCCAACATTTGTATTATTGGCACTGTTGCGTAAATGGATGTAATAGCTGTGAAGTAAAAACAGGAATCACCAGAACTTGGGTTAGAAGTAATATCAGTAGACATAGAAAGGTTCTGGAGTTACCCAATCATCTGGTTCCTCTGGAAGGTCACTCAAGATCTTGGGTCGTTGAAAATCATCCTTATGTATATATCTTCTCACTCGCTGATGAAGGGTCATCCTTTGAGTTCTATGAGGAGCTGCATTAATAACGTAATCCGTGGTATTGATAGGAGAATATAAAGCCCAGGATGAGTCTCTGGTGTAGACGAGATGTTGGAAGGTTATCCTGGGCAGTTGTTAAGAATTCTCGTATGCCACTTGGTTGAGGTACGTAAGACTTAGAAGCGGAAGAGTAGACAAAACCAAGTCAGAGAGACGTACATCTAGCTCCTTCAAAACTGGCGTCTGTACCAGCTGACCAGGCCAGCAGCAGAGCTGATAAAGAGAAATAAATAATGGTTACCACAAGTAAGCAAACATAACATGTAAGAAAGAAAAAGGATAGCATGTTCACTTTAAGATGGAAGAAATTACTGGTAACCATAAATCAACCACAAACAAAATATACACCTGATAGAGCACCTTACCTGATCAGGAGAAGTGTGGAGGTGTAGTGACTCTCCACAGTTTCGCTGTTCACCAGGTAAGGTAACTACCACCAGAAAAGGGGGGATTTTTGCCTCGGCCCGCTAGAGGGAAGCACCAGCTGAACCCGTGAATGATCGCCGGCTGACTAACAACCTTAACCCAAAATTATACTCCACTTTTCCCTCACAATACTTTCCAAAACTTATGGTCGAAGGTAATAAGTTAAACAGAGGGAAAAGTACTATGTACAACCTCGGCTCAGCCAATCTGAAAAGTGGTTTTCAGAGCCCGAGATATAAATAACCTTAAACTTGTAGGCCTGAATAGCCAAAGCCCATCTCAAGAGTTTGCTATTTGTGCCTTTGAAGTTTTCTAAATACATGAGTGGCTTGTGATCAGTTTCAAGTATGAAGGGTTTCCCATACAAGTAGTATTTGAACCTACTTATACCCCACACTAAGGCGTAACATTCCTTTTCCACAGTAGAGTATCTTTCTTCCCGTGGTAGAAGCTTCTTACTGGCACAAGATACCGGGAACGGAGTCTCATCATAATACTGCAGTAACACAGCACCGAGTCCAGAATGAGAGGCATCTGTTCTGAGACAAAAGACTTCATTAACATCTGGTAATTTTAGGACAGGAGGGTTCGAAAATATTCTTTTAATTTATTCGAAGCTTTGTTTTGCTTCATCAGAACAAACCAGTGGTTCTTTCACATTCTTTTTTAAATACTCTGTGAGAATGGAAGTCAGACCACTTACGTTTGGGACAAAACTTCTGTAGAAGTTTACAGATCCAAGGAAACTTCTTAGCAACTTTTTTTGTACTAGGAAAAGTGGATTCAAGAACAGCTTTAGTTTTGTTAGGAATAGGCGATAAAGAATTTTTTTTTTTATATTTTATTTATAAAACACATACAGGTACATTAACAACAAACTTTGCAACACTATACAAAACATTAACATTATATAGTGACAATGATACAAAGAAAATTCGTATCTGAGACCACTCCACTTGTGGTTTCTGAATATAACCACTTAAAAACTAACATCATACAGATAAAATATAAAACCCTGTTTTATACAAATACAACATGACCACAAGTTACTGTATCCCATAAATTGTGAACTAAATACCTCTACATAAAACGTATATGCATAAATATTACTGAATACCTCTAACCTAAGAGGCCATAGGCATTAAGACTGCCATCTTAATTATGTTTAAAACTGTGCTTTACTGTAACATTACATAATAGCAATTATTCGAAGTCTTATCTGATACCACTCAAGTTGTAAGTTATTATCCAACATATAAAGGAATAACCATCTAAATGATGGGTATTCCATCAAGACTCATAACACATATCACTTGTCACATATCACTTGACAAGGCCAACTCAATTTCCTTCCCCTATCCCTATTAGACTACTCCTATCACTGAATACAAGCACGTATCCTAACCCGCAGAGCATATATCACCATAACAACATACAATAATTCATAAATACACACAAAAAAAAATAAGAACTAAGTACTGATATACATAATCTATGTACTATGATGATACCCTTAATCATCATACAAAATTTTTCCCAAATAATACCCATACAATAAGATCGTTGGCATCATTAATTCCAAAAGCTATACAAAACAGTACAATACTTTCACATTGCCTAACGACAATGATATGATGTATATGAAACGGAGCTTTACAATAACATTATACAATGACAATGATAATGTAAAAAAACCTTCTCTGATACCACTAATCTTGTGGTAATATTACAATAACTCCACAACAAATTTTAATTACCTATTTTGAGAGTACTGATAAGAAACATAATATGTACTATTTGAGAACAATATTAACATGATCCCGTACAACGTCAGGGAACTATACCTTCCTGTCTCATAAAACAAACATCAATTACCATGCTCCAACACTTCAGAAAGCCCCCTTGTGCGTACTCCTTTCCCTTGAACCTGGTCTTTGTCACGTCATTACGTAAAGTCAAGTCCAAACAAGTTCATCCTGTCATCCTCTCATACCTATTCAACACCTTTCCGCGTCAGCTGTCTTTTCCCCATTGCTCAATAACAAGCATTCTCGTCGCCAGTCGACCCCCTCAACATTCACACTACTATGCACCCTAAAACCTCATTCAACACAACATCGACCCCCCCTCCTAACTACTCTGTCTTCCAAAGAATCCAGTCCTTTCCAGCTCTACTCTGCATCACCGTAATAACTTTGCTACTGTTAATGTCCTATATCCCTCAGAGAAACTTGATACCCATTTACCTCCATATAATAGCCTATTCCTACACATTGAGCGATACACATGAGCCGCTAAGGCTTTCACCCTACAGTCCCCTCCACCTCTCTCATTCCCCATGATACATACAAGAAATCCGCAATTACATACATAATTGCCCTCCCACTTCTTTTGATACTCCCCAACATCAAAGCTTAAAGCCCGTAAGGTCGAAATTTTCTCCCCCACCAATCCAATCACCCTTGACAACCATAGCCTCACCCCTCTAAAGACTCACAAAAATATACAGCATGATATGCTGTCTCCTCATCTCCGCACCTCTGACATTCATTCCTACCCACCAACCCCATCCTATATAATTCAGACCTCGATGCCAATATACCTAATAAAAATCTGTAAACCACCTCCCGTACCTTAGGCAATAAACGGATCTTCCTGAACCCACCCCAAATCCCCTCCAATCATAAACTGGAAAATTCACTTGACCCTGTACCACCCCACCCTTTTCACTCCCCGTCCCCAACCTGCCCACCTTTGCCCTTTTAGGCTCCCTCATTGCCAATAACTGTCTAGCCATGTCCTCACATACCCACAGGTCCCTCCCCCTCCACCACTTCCGTACATCCTCCATGACCGCTCCTACTCATTGACCTCTCACCCCACCCTTCCTTAAAAACACTGTTTCACATAAACTGCTTTCACACGATGTTCCAAAGAAATGAGGCCCAACCCCCTCTTGACACTCATCATGACAACTTCCTTTCAAGCCACGGCCGCCCATACCCCACACATACCTAACACTTTCTTTTGTAATTCCCTGATGTCGACCATCCTTAAAGGATACACCGCAGCTACATGCCACACCTTACTGTATACAAGTGTGTTCACCACCACCACACGTTGCAACAGCGTAACATCCCTGCCCTCCAACCCTCATTCTACCCAAAGCCCTACCCACCACCTCCTCAGAATTCACCTGCCTGGCCACTCTCACATCTGCCATATACACAATTCCACAGATCTTTATTCTATCCACAACATTCCATCCATACACCTTCCCCAAGCCCCCACCCACGACCCACCTCCAATAACTTAGACTTGCTCCATTAACCCTCATTCCCGTCGCTGCTCCAAAGACCTCTATAATACGTCCCACATTAACCAGCCCTTCTGTTCCACCCACCAATACAGTAGTATCATCCACATACCCCACGATGCCCACACTACTCACCCCCCCTCGTCCCCTCTCTCCTACTCCTTCCTCTATTAACCTATAAAAGGGATCCTGCATGCACGCAAAAAGGATCTGAGATATGGGACACCCCTGTCTCAGACCCCTTTCCATCACCACCTGTTTCCCCAACTTACCATTCACCTGTACACGCACCTTCGCAGAACTATACAATGTCTCAACCCATCCAGCAATTTCCTCCCCAAAACCTTGACTCCTCAATATAATTCCCAACATGCTTCTATTCACACAATCATATGCTTCTTCCAATCTATTCCCAAGACACCCCTCCTCCTACCTTCAATAAAATCCCGATTCTCCCATGTCCTACACTCATACTTCTTCCAGGTATACCAAACTGCCCCTGATGTATGACTTTCTCAAGCACCTTTTTCATTCTATTCCCTAAAATTTTTGCGAAGATTTTATAATCTCCACACATGAGGGATATCGCCCTGAAATTACCCAAGGTTCTCCCCCCCCCCTCCTTTCGGCACCAGAACAACTACCCCGTCCCTGCTCTCCCTAACCTACCCCATCCTTCATACAATTAAACAAATGCACTAAACATTCTCTCAACGTTTCCCAATGCACTACATAGAAATCATTCGGTATCCGTCTAACCCTGGTGCCTTCCCTAGACTTAATCTAGACACTGCCTCCCCACTTCCTCCTCACTTATACTTCCACCCAATGCTTAGGTCTTCCTCCCCCAAACGACACAGGATCCCTTCCCGAAGGACCTCCCTGGCACTACCCGTCCCTACACTCAATGATAATTTCCTCCCAAACCAATGATCGGCATAATTGCTTATGCCATCCGTTGTCCTGAGCACCTGTCCCACTTCATATCCTCCCACCCTTGTACACACCTCAATCCCCATAATCGTGTTACCCTCTGCCTATCTCTAAACCTCCTCAACACGCAACCTGACGGTCTATCTCCCCACAACGCCTCCTCAATACCTCCTCTTACTCTGATCGCATCAAAACGATCATTTTGAATATCCTCAACCTTCCCTTAACCCTCTATTTCCCCATACCTACCAACCCCACCCTCATAGCATTCATTAAGCTGACCCTCCAAATATTTCTGAAGACCAAACTTCCACCTTGCCTCATCTCTTCCTTGATTCCTATAAAAGTCCCTTATTCCCTCCTTTGCACTTTTTTTCCACCAGCCCAAAAAATCTTTCTCCCTTACCTCTGCTCCTTCTAACCAGAAGGACCCCCACCATTCCTCAAACGACCTTCCCTCCCCCGCCAGCAAACGCACATTCAACTTCCAATAACCATTGTACCTTCGGACCATTCCATCCACTCCACCTCTACTAATACACCACGATGGTCAGAAAAACCAATATCAAGCGTTTGCACCCTCCCCACTGTAACGTCTCTTGTCGCATAAACACGATCCAACCGGGCTGCATAGCCTCTCCTCACAAAAGTATGCTCCACCCTCCACCTATCACCCCGTACCACATCGAACACTCCGCCTCCCTCAGTAAAACACGCAACGCCCTAATTCACAACCCGCCCTCTAGGTTCTACATCTTTTCCTGATTATACAATTCCAATCCCCACCCATCAGAGTAATCATAGGCAAACCCCGTAAATGATATGTCAAAACCTCCTTACAAATTCATCCTTACACGTCGATTATTGTCAGCTGGCATATATATTCCCATGAAACATACCTGAATGTGCCCCAATGCCCATCCACCTCACCACTCTCCCTCTCCTCCTCCCAAGCTAACAACCGAAAGGGACTGGACTCCTTCACCCCACAGCCACCCCACCCTTTAATTTCCCGAGTTACCTGCATACACCTCAACCTTTCAATCTCAACTCTCGACCACACCTAAAATTATGTTCTTGTATAAAAATTACGTCTACGTCATATCGTCTTAACACTACCTCCACCCACCTACGTTTAATTTCTGCCCTTAGGCCATTCACATTAATCGTTAAACACTTGAATATGCCAAAGGGGGCTTTCCTCTGTGCTTCTGCGGGCGGGCCGTGGCACCCTTCCCTAAACCTTTATCTCTAACACTCCTCACTCCCTGATCCCATACCCTCACCTGTGCCCCCACCTTCCCTTCCGTGCCATCTCTACATATGTTTTCTTACCTGTACGCTGGCCAGGTGTGAGGACATCATCATCTGACACCTCTCCTGCCCTCTTTCTTGATTCTCCCCCTACCTCCATTACATCCGTGTCCCCATCCCTATGCACATCAGCCTCCACTTCCTGCACCTGCAACCTGTCTTCCCCAGCTTCTGGCACGTTCACGTCCTGGTTAAACCTACCCTCCTCCACCTGTAAGTGTCCTTCAACTCCAGAGGAAATCACCTCCGGATCTTCCAGAAACGTTCGCAACATCTCTTGCAATGGTTGTGATAGGTCCACCTGGAGGTCACCCACCTCCACCAAATCCCCAGACTCATTATCTTTTCCAGGCCCATCGATTGTTGGAGCTTTCAACTCCTCAGGGGACGTTACACAACTTTCCCCCACACCTTCCCCCACTTCTGCCCCACTGGCCTTTCCCAGTCCTTCCACAATCTCAGGTGTTGACTCCTCCAAGGGGTTATGCATCACAGGTACCTGTGTAACCATTGGTCTTGGGGCCATGATGGTGGGACACCCTGCCGCCATGTGATCATATTCCCCACACATACACATGTCCTACGCTGTCCGCGTAGGTAACAAACACCTGCGTCCTAAAGGCCTCCAGCAGTACATAGGACGGTATAGGCCTTTTCAAAGTCATTTTCAATGTGAAGGAACCTTCTGGCAACCCAGCATATATTCCTTCAGTCCACCTTCCCATAGTCGTAGAATGCACCACACCATACCTTTCAAAGGCCTCACTGACATCCAATCAAATGGCCTCAAATGGCACATTACGGACCTTCACAAAGGTGTAATGTTTAGAGGCATCCCTGAGCCGGACTTCTATCCCAGTGTTAACAGTGAGGTGCTTCTCCTGGTACCTCTCCACAGTTTTTTCATATGCCTCCACGGTACCAAACTTCACGAAGATCCTCGTCGAACCATTTAATGCAATGCCATATAGGTCTTCATGACAAATACAAAAAGTGTCACGGATTATCGCCGGCAGCAACACAAAAGCGTTAGCTGGGTAAATGGCTCCCTTAAGAAGCTCCACACACACCGTGTTGCTCCTCCTCCGAACACTGGTCGCCATCTTGGAGAAAATCGGAAGTTGCGCAAAGCCTGGACCAGGAGCAACTGCGCAGCACAACCTCTCGGCCCGTGAGCGAAGAGGTCAATGACCTGTCTGAAATAATGAACCCCAAGTATTGGATTTTGAAGAAACCAAGAAAACACTTCTCTGGTTTGACTGTAAGGCCATGAGCTCTTAGTCTCTTTAAAACAAGCGACAGTGTTGAAAGATGATCTTCCCAGACATGCGTCATGATGTAAATGTTATCAAAATACACCGAAACATTATTTAAGTCAGAGAGGACTATTCTCATAAGCCTAATATAAGTGGCACGCACGGTAACCAAACCAAAAGGCATTGTTTGATATTGCATTAGTCCTTATGAGTGGGGAAAGCAGTGTAGGGTTTAGAGTCTGGGTGTAAAGACACCTGATGGTATGCTTGCCAGATATCTAATTCAGAGAAGAACTTACAGTCATGGAATTTATACAAGTCATGATCAATTACTGGCATGGGTTCAGCATCCTGTTTAGTAATGGTATTTAAATAACGGAAATCTTGGGCCAGTCTAAGAATTATCTGGTTTCTTAACCATTACAACTGGAGAACAGAAAGCTGATTTAGAAGGTTCTATAATCTTTAACTTTAAGAGTTTGTCCACTTCGTTATCAAATGTTTGTCGTAAGTGAACAGGGACAGGATAGACTTTCCGTCTGCCTGATTCCTGTGCTGATAATTCAATCTTGTGTATAACAGTTGTGGTAAGTCCTGGGATTTCTGTGAATACATCTGAAAACTTATTTACTATGGCACTTACTTGAGACTTTTGTTTACACGATAGTTCACTGTTGATGTTGACATTTGAGTTATGGGTGGCAGAATCATCAGTTAAGATATATAGTTTTTTTTTATATTTTATTATAAAAACACATTATACATAAATTGCAATTGTATGAATCTTAACTTTATACATACCAAGAACCACACCTCTGAACATAATAAAAATCAGCACATTTCTTTACAATCCACCTCCATTACACCTGAACTAAACAAGCCTATATATGCAACAACACTCATTAATACAAAACAGTACATGAAAATCTAAACCTCCTCCAGGGTAACTTCCTAGATGTACCCTCATAATATCCCACCCACAACCCACCCAAAGCACCCTACATATTGTACAGCTTTTATATTTTTCCATACCTACACATACCAACACACATGTGTAGTAACAAAAAATAACACATAGGACACCAAACGTGCCAGGATTACTCCAGTTCTCCTGTTTCTCCATACCAAACCAGAGACAAAAACAGTAAACATTACTATAAAGTTCAGCATATTTATCCTGCACTTCTAAATAGATACCTCAAATTAAATTTCAGGCCCTACTGTTACCCCCCCTGTCTCCCCCCTTAACTTTGAATATTCAAACAACCTTAGAACATTAAGACATAACAGGTTATTATGTCTCTCCATGTCTACAACAAAGTACATGTCTAACCTGGACACCGTACATTACATGTCATAAGGGAACCACTAAGTCACTTTTATCACGTGACTAAAACAAAAAAAATATAACATCATCCTATATACATTGTCATACATATATAACATGACCCAACCGGCCACTGTCTTGACCAACATGACATGTTTACCTACTACAGTTATTACACAAAACTAGGAAAGCCACCTCTATATTTCCCAAAAAATCCCATTAATAACTCCCCCGTCAGAAGTCCTTGATCAGTAAACACACACTTTCAAACCATATACTTACAAAATTCTAAAGGTCCATCCTCGGCGCCCCAAAAACCAGGGCATCCAAGTAAGTTCTCCGTCACAATCACCCCCCCCACACATATCCGTCCATTCTCTTTCAATATAAGAAAGCACATACGCCCGCACACACTAAAAAATCCCCCCCCCCCCTTCGAGAGTCCAGTCACTTTCAGCTTCACCCTCCTCTCCCTCCCACTCCTCCCACTTCTAAAAGTCTGCCCACTGTCATACTTCTGTAACTGTCAGGAAAAAACCTATCCCACCCTGCACCATACAACAACCTATTCCTGCATTTTGTTCTATACATCGAAGCCGCCATAGCCTTTACTCGGACTCCTCCCTGTTCCCCCCGCAAAATCCATGAAACATACACGTAATCAACTGCCACATACATGAGTGTTCTCCTTACATCCTCATGCACCCCACCAATATCTAAACTCAGCACCCTCAAAGCATTTATTCCTCCTCCCCCCATCAAACAGATCACCCCTCCCAACCATTCCCTAAGTCTCCCTAAGCTTTCGCAAAAATATACAGCATGGTATGCAGTATCCTCCTCACCACACCTATCACAAAATGACGTCACTGCCAACCCCATTTTATATAGCACTGCCCTTGATGCAACTGCCCCATGCAAAAACCTATATACCACCTCTCTCACCCTCGTATTCAGCCGCAAACATCGCAACCCACCCCATATTCCCCTCCAGTTATATACTGGGAACACTGCCTCCCCTACCACCACATCAGCACCCTCCCCAACCCTCCCCATTGCCCTTGCAGTAACACTCCGAGGGTCCCTCACTGCCATAATACTTCTCAACATATCACCACACTTCAACAAGTCCTTCCCCCTCCATCACCATGTCAATTCATTCATAACCCTTTCCACCCTTCTTCCCCGGTCCCCCTTTCCGTAGATAGCAATACTTTACATACATGCCCATAAGATGACTCCTAACGTTTATGAGCCCCAGACCCCCCAAGCCCCACCTTGTCATAACAACCTCCTTATTTAACCAATGCTTTCCAAAACCCCACACAAATCTCAAAACCTTTCTTTCCAATTCTAGCACATCCCCACTCAACACAGGAAAAACCACCGCCACATACCATAACTTACTATACACTAATGCATTAACCACTACCACCCTTTGCTGTAAGGTTAACTCCCCCGTTCTCCACCCTCCCATCCTCCTTAAAGCCCCCCCCACAACCTCCTCAGCATTCACTTTCCGAGCCTCACAGACATCTTCCATAAAAATAACACCACAGATCTTTACCCTCCCTACGACAGTCCATCCAAACCTCTTCCCCATGCCACCCCCCACCCATGAACCCACCTCCAACAGCTTAGACTTAGTAGTATTAATGACTAAACCCGTCGCCCTGCCAAAAATCTCAAGAATCCGGCCCACGTTTCTTAGACCCTCCTCACCCCCGACCAACACAGTTGTGTCGTCCACATATCCCACAATGCCAGACCCATGCTCCAGAACCTCTATTCCCTCCCCTACTCCCACCTTAATCAGGCTGTACAGCGGGTTCTGCAAGCACGCAAAAAGGATCTGCGACAAGGGGCACCCCTGCCGCAAACCCTTCTCCATTCGCACTTCCCTACCCACCAAACCATTTACTTGTACCCTCACACTCGCATCCTTATACAACAACTTAGCCCATTCAACTATCTCATCACCAAAACCTTGCTTTCTCATTATCATCAACAACATTTCTCTGTCAACACTATCATAAGCAGCCTTCCAATCTAAAGCCAGCACACCACCCCCCATACTATTTTCAATGAAGTCCCGTATCCTTGCATGCCCCTGATTCATACTCCGTCCAAGTATACCATATTGCCCAGCCTTGATCACCCTCTCTAAAACCCTCTTCATCCTATTCCCTAGCACCTTAGCAAATATTTTGTAGTCAGCACACATCATGGACAAGCCCCTATAATCACTAATTGATTTCCCTGCCTCCCTCTTTTTAACTAATACTATAACCCCCGTGCGCTGAGTTGTTCCCAAACACCCAGTCTCTTTCATACAATTCATTAATCGTACCAGACACTCTCTTATTACACCCCAATGCTCCATATAAAAGTCGTTCGGTATCCCATCCAGACCCAGCGCTTTCCTCAAACTCATGCTTTTCACAGCCAGCCACACTTCTTCTTCACTTATACCCCCTTCCATGCCGGTCCTATCTTCGTCTCCCAACACCTGTCGTATACCATCTACAATGATTCCCTTCTCCCCTCCTCCACCCACACCCTTTTGCAAGTATTGCTTAAACCTCTGAGCCAAAAATAGACTCATAGCCTCATTTGATTTCATCTTCTGTCCCCGGACGTATCCTTCCACATCCTCATCTACCTCCAGCCCCATCACCGTCATACCCGTCCTCCTCTGCCGAAATGACCGCAAAACAGTTGTCGAAGGCTTGTCGCCCCACAAGACATCGTCCATACCCCCACGCAAACGTATCGCATTGAACCGCTCGTTTTGTATCTCTCGCAACTGCCCCTTTATAACTCCCACCTTTTCCACCTGTGTGCTCCTTCCTCTCTCATAACAAAGCTCAAGCAGTCCCTCCAAATACTTCTGTAAACCATATTTCCATTGCTTTTCCTCTCTTCCCCTTACCTTATAAAAGTCCCTAATGCCCGGTTTCGCACATTGCTCCCACCATTTTAGGACATCTTTCTCCTGCTTCCCTTTGTCCCATACTTTCTCCCACCATTCTTCAAAAGCGTCCTTTCCCTCCTCACCCCCCAAAAGCTTCACATTGAGTTTCCAATAACCGGGGTACCATTTCACCATTCCCTCCCATCCTACCTCCACCAATACACCCCTATGATCCGAAAAGCCCACGTCTACATACCCAATCTCCCCCACCGTTACCACCCGTGACACATAAACTTTGTCCAAGCGTGCAGCGTATCCCCTTCGGACAAAGGTATGATCCACACCCCACCCACCCCCCACCACATCAACCATCCCTGCACTCTCCAACACATCCCTCAAAATACTTAAGACACACCCAGCTTCACAAGGTTCGACATCCTTCTTCCTAATTACACAGTTCCAGTCGCCCCCAATTATCGTAACCTCAGCTAAACCTCCCATGAAATAAACTAAATGATCCCTCACAAAATCCTCCTTAATCCGTTTATTTCTTACAGCTGGCATATATACGCCCATGAAAGTAACTCTCACCCCCATACCCCATGAACTCTGACTATCCTCCCCTCCCCTCCCTCCTCCCAAGTCAACAACTGAAAGGGACTGGACTCCCTCACTACTACCGCAACCCTCCTTGAAGCTTCCCGAGCTACCCGCATACACTTTATACCCTTGCAACAACAAATCTCTACCATACCTGAAATTGTGCTCCTGTAAGAAGCCTATGTCCACCGCATACCGTCGCAAAGTCACTTCAACCCATTTCCTCTTAACCTCGGCCTTCAGACCATTCACGTTAAACGAGATACACTTGAATAAGATAGAGGTGGCTTTCCTTTTGACTTACATACTTTCTGCTTCGTGCTTTTCTGGGCTTCAGTAACCTTACTGTTGTCCTGCACACCCTTTACCTTTTCTGCCCTCTGCACCCCCCCTTGTCCCGTTTGTGGTGCCTCCACCCATATCTTCTTGCCTGACTTTTGACCAGGCGTCAGGACTTCGTCATCTGACACTACCATGGTGATTCAGTACTAATATCCATGTTCGACCCACTATCCTCCCTGTGCACTGTTACCTGCACCTCCTGTATATCCAAACAGCTTGACTCAGCCCCATCACCCAACACCCCCCCCTCAGCACCCATTAACTTCACCGCAGCCTCACTGGCTTCCAAAACTTCCCCATCCTGGGGAGTATCCAAAAATCCCTGCAATTCCTCCGGTAATGCGGCATCTTCCAAATCTACAGCACTCCTCTGTACTGCTGTCTCCAGCACCGCTGTGTCCTGCGACACAGTTGGCAAAGTATGACATATCTCCTCCGGGCCTTTCACAATCTCACTCCATGTGCCTTTGGGCGCCACTACCACTTCCTCAACCCGTACAGTAGGCTCCACTTCCGTAACATTCACCACATTCCTTGTACCATATTGCTGTCCCTGCCTCTTGTCACACTCCGCAGCAATATGTCCATAGGAACCACAGAGTCTGCATGTCCGTCTTTGACCTGCGTAGGTCACATAAACTTGAGTTCTAAACTCCTCCAAGACCACAAAAGACGGTATGGCCCGCCTCAGGATCATCTTGAGGGTAAAGGAACCTTCCGGGAATCCCTCATAGATTCCTTCAGTCCATCGTCCCATCGTTGCATAGTGGATGACGCCATAGTCCTTGAAAACATGCCGGATGTCTTGCTCATCCGCTTCGAACGGCAAATTACGAACTTTGACATATGTATAGTGCTTAGAAACATCTTTGAGTTTCACTTCCAAGGTAGCATTGATAGGCATGCATACTTCCTCATATTTCTCCACCAACCTCTCATAAACGCCGGTGGACGACAGTTTCACGAAGATTCTCGTACTCCCATTGAGCGCAATCCCATAGATGTCCTCATTATCTAATCCATAAACGTCTTGTAGAACGGTGGGCAAGATAACAGCTGCCGTCGAAGGGTACACAGCCCCTTTTACCAACTCAACACATACAGTGTTTATCCTCCGTCTGAACGCCGTCGCCATTTTGTAGTGAAAATATCCAAGGTCTCTGTTGTCACCACCAGAGGCCAGCACCAGACAACATGCTGCGGCGAGAGCTGGGCGACGAATGCACTTACTTGAGACTTTTGTTTACACGATAGTTCACTGTTGATGTTGACATTTGAGTTATGGGTGGCAGAATCATCAGTTAAGATATCTAGTAGTTCCTTCGATTCTGTGAGAGACTCGTCATCTATAATACAAATTTTACATTCGTAAGAATCATGATTGCTAACTAAGCTGTAAGACAAAGTGTCTTCATCAAAGGTGTTTAAGCAAATATTAACTTCCCTACGGTGATACCGTTTTAAAATATTGACGTGGTACATTCTTTCTTTACCCTTGACATCCAAGATGTAATCTACCTTATTATAGACCTTGGTTACCTTATACGGCCCTCGACAGGTAATTAATAATTTGTTGGATTTGTCCGGCAAAAGAACTAGTACCTCATCACCAACATTAAACTTACGTTGGGAGCGCTTATGGTCAAAATATGTCTTGTAAGTTTCCATAGACACATTAAGGTTAAATTTAGACAACTAAATCCGCAGTTTCTTCCAATCTTTCCCTAAGGTCTAGGAGAAACTGGTAAGGGTTTTGTACTTCAGGGTTAATATCTTTAGACCATAGTTCATTCAGGATATATAGTGGTCCACGAGCCTGTCTCCCGTAAAGTAATTCAAAAGGGGAATATCCCAGAGTCACTCGGAATCTCCCGCATTCCAAAGAGAGCACATGGTAGATATCTATGCCAGTCAGTTGGTTTAAGAATACAGAGTTTCTTTAATATAGACTTAAGGATGGCATGTTGACGTTCCACTCTTCCATTACACATTGGATGATAAGGTGTAGTGAAAAGTGGTTTAACACCCACAAGTTGATATACTTGTTCCATTACTTCTGACGTGAATTGAGTCCCTTGATCAGACAGAATTTCAGGAGGAATACCGACCCGTGAAAAAATACACAGTAAAGCTTCAGCTACTTCTATGGACGTGATGGATTTTAAAGGTACCGCCGCAGGGAAGCTGGACGCATAGTCTATCATAGTCAAAATATACTTATGCCCTCCTGATGAACGAGGAGTGAGGGGACCAACTATATCCACTGCAACTCTAGCAAATGGAACTGAAAAAATAGGCATTTTGACCATGGGAACCCTCTTAGTTCTACCCTTTTGAGAGGAAAGTTGACATACGTGACATGATCTACAGTACTTATAGATATCAGAGGACATCCCACGCCAGAAGTACAAGTCTTTGATCTTTTCATAGGTCTTCCTATGTGAGAAATGGCCAAAGACAGGCAGGTCATGAGAAATTTTCAAAATAGTCTCACGACAATTCCTAGGAATGACTAATAGACTTTTTCCCACCTCATTGGGATTGACAGCAGTCACTATAGTCCTGTATAGAAGATTACTTGTGAACTCAAATTTATAACTAAACTTCTCTCTTTTAATCACATTGTTATTTAAGGCTAGCTTTCGGGTTTCCTCTAAGGAAGGACAAGTCTTCTGGAGACCTTCCAAATCTAGGTGTGACAGCTCAATAGGTTTCCCTTTGGAAAGTACTAAAGGATGGATTGGTTTTTACCTTAGATTGAGCTCTGGTAAGGACGTTAACCGCGTCCAGTTGTGGGGAAGATTCAGTCATCTGTGGTATTTCATCAGTTTCTGTGCAGATTGGTTTAGATGACTGCCTCTCTGATTATCAGAACTTAGCATAGAGTAATCCTGTTGAATCACTTCTGGAGATGCTAGTGAAGAAACAGAAGTATTAAGTTCATCTTTTCCGGAATAATTTGAAAACCTTACACAGTCTAATTCAGATGGGAAGGTAGCCCCTTCTATGTTCCCAACCAAAACAGAACATGAAGTTATTGGGGCCACCACTGCCTCTACCCAACCCGTAAACCATTTGCAGTTAATGAAACATCTGAGAGTAAGAAACACATCACTTCTTCCTAAATAGCCAGTTAATTTAGTACTTTTATAACGAGTTGAATCTAAGTTAGGAAAGAGTTTACTCGATATAACAATACAAGAACTGCCAGTATCTCTAAGAATGGTGGAAACATTCATGCCATTAACAGTACCTTCGCTAAAAGGTGCGTTAATATTAGCTTCGGTGAAACACTTTCCAATATTCTCACCTTTTTTCTTGGGAAAGTCTGGACGTCTGTGTCCCAATTCGTTACAGTTGTAACATTTTACTGGGAATTTCTTAGAAAATGGTTTGGATAACTCAGATTGTTTAGGTACAACAGATTTATATCCACTACGCTCTTTAGGGTAGTTATTATGAGCGCTGGCATATATATCTGCCGCTTGTGCCATTTCAGAAGCAGTGTGAACGTCGCGTTCTTTAATAAAGATACGTAAGTCAGAGTTAACCGAAGAGAGAAATTGGTCTCTTACCATCAGGTCGCGTAATGAATTAAAGTCATGATCGACTTCTTCACTATCAATCCAACAATCAAACAATCTGAAAAGGGTTGTCAGATACTGCATATAATTCTGATTGGGGGATATTTTAGTGTGCCGAAACTCAGACCTGTAATGATGGGTGGTTTTCTTGAAAGCCTGTAAGATAGCTTTCTTAAGTAGAGGATAATCAGTGATTACGTCAGCTGGTAAGGAGGAATATACGTTTAAAGCTGTACCTGATAGAAGTAATCCAAGCCTTGGAGTCAAAGAATCTGAGGGCCACTCACAGAGTGTGGCAGTGTTCTCGAATCTAGTGATATATGCCACGATGTCATCCTGCTCTGTGAAAGGTGGTATTTGAGGCATCCTAATATTTTTTTTTTTTTTTTTTTATTGAAACAGGGTACAATGCACATAGCAAAATAATACATATCCAAGAACATCAAATTATCCAATAGGACACACACGTACTACAATCTCACACACTATTTGATCATAAATATCAGAACATAAGAAGCACACACATTAGATAATATTAAACACAAAATATATATAAACATTTCCTACCGCGATAAGACTATCGCACGTTCACAAACAACACAATGACAAACATTGACAAAACGCCACAAATCACCGGCGTTCATGTATAAAGAATTCAATGTTCAACATACACAACCTATCAATACATATCCAAGAACCTCTCAATACACACCCAAGAACATTAACCACTAAAACATATATAAACAATCGTTTTCCACATCATGTGGATTGCAATGTAACATTAGACACCTTTATTCAAATGCCGTAAAACATATCTAACGATTAACACGTCCCATGACACACACCTGATCCCCTACCCCCCCACCCGGTGCATGCCGCACTATAAGAACCCCCCCCCATGACCCTTCTCCAGATCTTTCAGATGGTAACCCCATCATGTAACTGAACAGAGCCCTCACACACTGTAAATACACACCCACACACGACAGTTGACACCCCTATTACACACATTATCCTTGAATTCTACCACCTCTGTTCTCACCTCTATCCGCCTCACACTCACCCCCCCCCTTGTAAACGGAAAACCAGCCCGTCTCTACCCCTTACCTTTTCGCTCCCTTTAACCCCCACACTGTGAGGTTCCGATAACTCTCCGGGAGATCCACCTCCCATTTCCCCCCATAATCTCTTTAGTTCGGCATTTAGTCCTATAAAACCCCGCTATCATCATCTTAATGCACTCAGCAGCCCCCACCTGACACATCGCCCATGAATAATAAATGAAATCAGTGACCAAATACACTACCGCCCTTTGGATCCACTTATCCATACCACTCACATCCAAACTCAAAGCCCTCAGCACCGAAATGATCCCCCCCAGCAATCCCAACAGTTTCGAGGCCAGGAGCTGAGTCTCGACCCCTGCAACCACAATTAGGTGAGTACATGACTAAACCACTCCCGCACCGCCCCCAACCTATCGCAAAAATACACTACATGATAAGCAGTCGCTTCCTCTCCACACAACGCACAACCACTCCCTTCCACTAATCCCCTAGTATGCAACAACGCCCTATATGGAAGTATGCCATGCAGAAACTTATAAACTACCTCCTGCACCCTCGGATCAATCTTAGCTTCCCTCAACAATCCCCACACTACACCCCAAGCATACATAGGGTATACACTCTCTACCACCGCCACCACCCTTCCCATTCCCACCCCATCCAACACCCCAAGCCTCACCTTCCCCAGGTCCTGAACCACTAACATAAATCGAATCATCCCCTCACAGTCCTTTAACTCCTTACTTTTCCACCATCGACCTATATCCTCATGAATCCTCCACAGCCAGCCCTCTCCCCTCCCTCTTTCCCTCATATAACACCTTCACATACACACTTTTTAACCGTCGATGCAACGAAATAAGCCCCAGCCCCCCCCTGGCGATGGGGAGTGAGACCATCCCCCTACTTAACCACTCACAACCTGAACCTCATATAAATCGCATTATTCTTCCCAGGAACCTACGCACATCACAACCCACCAGTGGATATACTGACCCCACATGCCACAATTTACTATAGATCAATACATTTACCACTATCGCCCTCTGATGTAAAGTTAAATTCACCGCTCTCATACTCGACAATCGACTTAACACCCCATCCATCACCCTCTTCGAATTCACCACCCTCGCCTCCTCACACACCCGCAGGTATACTACACCGCAAATTTTCAACCTATCCACAAGTTTCCCCACTGCCACAACTCCCATCCCCACCCTCCTCCCCACCTCCATGTACAACGATTTCTCTTCATTTATTTTCATACCTGTTGCTTCTCCAAAAAACCCCACCACCCTCCCCACTGCCCCTAAATTCCGCCGCCTATCCCTAACTAAAACCGTGGTATCATCCACATATCCCACAATACCCACTCCCCTTACCCTATCGACCGTCACATTTCCCTCAAGACATCTCCTTATTTTCCTATAGAGGGGATCCTGAACACAGGCAAACAACAACTGCGATATAGGACACCCTTGCCTCAATCCCCTTGCCATTTCAATATGTCTCCCTAAAAAACCATTCACCTGCACACGCACACGCGCTCCCTCATATAACGACTGTGCCCATCCCACCACTTCAGCCCCGAACCCCTGCCATCTCATGAATCTCCACAATGCCTCACAGTGAACACTATCATATGCGGCCCTCCAATCTAATGCTAAAACCCCAGCCTCCTCTTCCATCCGATTCCAGTCAATGAAATCCCTGATACGCCCGTGTCCCTCATACATTGATCTGCCCGGAATCCCATACTGTCCCTCATCTATCACCCTGCCAACCACACTCTTCAGACGATTCCCCAATATTTTTGCGTAGATCTTATAATCACAGCACATTAGGGTAAGCACTCTATAATCGGTAATATACACACACAGTGTTCGCTTCGGCACCAGCACCGCTACACCTGTCCACTGTATGTCCCCTAATACCCTTCTATGCTTCATTTCATTAAACAAAACTACCAAAAACCCCTTCAACACTCCCCAATTTTCCACATAAAACTCACAAGGTAAACCATCTAAACCTGGGGACTTTCCTATGCACATGCCCATTACAGCCCTCCATACTTCCTCCTCTGTTATCAGCCCTCCCAACTCTCCCCTATCATCATCGTCCAACTCACACCACACCCCCCCCTCCCATCACATGTAACGCCTCCTCGTCAATATTTTTCCCCCCCCATCGACTCACCAAAAAACGCATCTATATATCCACTCATTCCCTCTGTCATCATCAACATTTGACCCTCCCTATAACCGCCCAGGTCCTTCCCCACCACAACATTCATTGTGCTCATAGCCTCTCTCTTATGTCGCTGCTCACGCAAAACACAGGCAGATGGCCTATCTCCCCACATCACCCTCTCCAATCCCCCAGCCACCTTCGCTCCATCAAAATGCATATTTTGGATGTCCCTGATCTGCTCCTTCAAACCCTCAATTATTTGTACTGGATAGGTCTCCCTAACCCCTACATGACAATCCCTTAATTGCCCTTCCAAATACCTCTGCAACCCATACGATAACCTGCCTTTCTCCCTCCCACACCCAACATAAAACTCCTTAATGCATACCTTAGCCACTGTATCCCACCAAGAAATCACATCTCGCCCACTTCCCCCATCCCCCCACAAATTTTCCCACAACTCTGCAAAACCCCCCTTCCCCCCTCCATTTAAGCAAACCCACATTCAACTTCCAATACCCCCCATATCTCCTAGGCAATCCATCCCACGCCAAATTCACTAATACCCCACGATGATCCGAGAATGCCATGTCCACAGTTTCAAATCTCTGCACCTCAACCGCTTGATTCCCATATATTCTATCCAATCTCGCAGCATATCCTTTCCTCACAAAAGTATATTCACCTCCACCCCCCCTCCTTTACATCTTGCAACCCCACTCCATAGAGCAGGTCCCCCAATGATCCTACCACATGCCCCGCTCCCCGTTACTCCACATCCCGCTGACTAGTCACACAATTCCAGTCCCCACCTACAATCGACACTACCGGCATCGACCGCAGGTGATACACTAGCTCATCCCTCACAAACCTACTTTTAACTCCCCAATCACCTCTGCTGGTCCATATACACTCATAAAATCTACGTGTTCCCTACCCCATAAGCCCTCAACTCGAACAATCCTACCATCCCCGCTCACTTCCCAATGGCTCACAACAAACGGGCTGGTTTCCCGAATCAAAACAGCTGCTCCTCCTTTCAACCTACATGTATACCCAACATACACGACATACCCTGCTATGACCAACTCACCACCCATCTTATAATTGTGCTCCTGCACACAAGCCACATCCACCTGATAGTGTCTCAAAACTCCCCCTAACCAATCTCTCTTCCGCACATTACACAAACCATTAACATTGACCGTTAGACACCGGAATAAGACAAAGGTGGCTTTTCCTTGGATACTCTGCCCCCTTTATGACACATTTTTGAATCCTCACTTGGAATGCCCCCAGCATTCCTCACAGGCCTTTTTCCTTTAGGCCCCACACCACCCTCATGTAACACAGCTGCCCACAATTTTTTATCAGGCCTTTGCCCTGGTGTTAGCACATCCTCTGGATCCGACATTACAGCTGCTCGTTTCCTCGACCCTAGGTCCACCTGCATGTCAGCCACATGCCCCTCCTCTGCATGAACATCCACTTCCACAACTCCTGTCTGTATGAACTCTCCGCCCATTGCCCCACCACTCGCCTGAACGCACTCCACAGCTGCAGTCTCTTGACTCAGACCCAAGGCCCTGTCCACGCCCTCCTCCGTCATACTGATGACGTCCTCCACCAAGAATCGTGTGGATTCCCTGCCGTCGCCTTCCACCCCCTCAGTGACGTCACCGCCCACAGCGGATCTCCCACTCATAGGCGAATTGTCAGGAAGGGTGGCACAGGCCGACACTTGCAAGTCGTCCTGCCCTCCCACCCCTCCCCGCTCGGCGCTCCTATTTGCCTCCTCAGGACTACAGTCATCCTGTTGCGTAGTCCACTGCTCCCTGCTATGCTGGTAAGGAGCACCTCTGGCCTCCTGCCTCCTGTCACACATGGCCGCCATGTGTCCATATCCCCCACATAGGCGACACGTCCGTTGTTGACCCGCATATGTCACAAAAACTTGTGTGCGAAATTCCTCTAATATTACATAAGACGTGATGGGGTACTTAAGAGACATCTTCAAAACATAAGACCCATCCGGCAGCTCCTCATATGGGCCCCCAGCCCAACGTCCTTGCGTTGCTGCATGAATGGTCCTGTATTTATCAAACACTGATGTCATGTCCATTGAATCTGCCTCAAAAGGCACATTGCGAACCTTTATCCACATGTACCTTCTAGAGACATCACGAAGTTGCACAGTAACACCTGGGTTTATGTACATGCTGCGTTCCTGGTACTTTTCCACGATTGTCTCGTAAACACTGGTAGCACCAAACTTCACAAAAATTCTCTTAATTCCATTCATTGCCACCCCAGACAACATGTCGTTCTCTATACCATAAGTTCTCCTTAATATGTCAGGCAGAAGCACGGCCATATTCTCTGCAGTCACTGCCCCATGGATCAAGTCCACACAAACTGTGTTGACCCTCTTCCTACCACCCAGCGCCATTTGCAAATCCAAGCTTTTGCCAAACGCCACCAGGGGAGACAGCACACGTCCGCTCACCAGCAAGGCTGAGCGACGAATGCTATTAGATTCGTAGGTAGGGTATTCTAGTACCCCTTCATCTATTTTTTTCTTAGATAGCTCTACCTTCTTGGCTTCCAATTCCACCCTTAACTGTTCTAACACCCTCTGCTTTGCCTTTTCTTCAATCTCCTTCATCTTGAAGGCTACTTCCCTTGCCTGAACTGTCTTCTCTAGCTATCCTTTCCTGTTCTCTTTTGTCCTCACGAGCAATCCTTTCATTCTCTCGAGCTATTCTTTCCTGTTCCTTTTTCTCTTCCTCCATTTTGGCTAAAGCTAGTCTTTCCTGTTCCTTTTTTTCTTCTATAGCCATTTTAGATGTAATATAACTATCAAGATTCTGGCCAGTAAATCCCATGTCTTTTCCAGCCCTTAACCAGAAATCTAACGAATCTATAGTAAGAAATGTAATACAAAACAAACAAGTCGATCTTAAATTAACAACTGAAACTATTGTTTCAAAAGAGGGACCTCGTCCGCACACTTTCTAACCTTCCCAAAGAAGAAAATGAAATACTATTTCCAACTTGGAAGAAACTCTAGTGGGCTCAAAAACCTTCACTAAGATAAATGAACACAGTTCACCCAGGAGGGGTTATTATGGAAGTTCCTCAGGTCCAACAAAAATGAGTAAACTTCTAACCCAACCCAAGAATCAAACAACTGTAAGTAAAACAGACTACCAGTAATGACTTGACACCTCAAAGATACGAACTCACCCTTTTCAATCTTAAATGTTATACTCACGAACCAGTAGAACCATCAGGAAGATGTAGCCTCAAGAGTCGTATCCTGGCAAGGTCGCCATTGTCAGGTGAACGCCTTCCACCTGAACAAAATATAATGGAAAAATTAATAAAAAAAAATAAAGACTCTTGGGTAGGAAATAAACAAAGAATTTAATTTTTTTTAATAAAATATATAAAAAAAAAAGGCCATTGTGGTTCTGGCAGGATGGAGAGTAGGAGAATATAAGGCCCAGGATGAGTCTCTGGTGTAGACGAGATGTTGGAGGGTTATCCTGGGCAGTTGTTAATAATTCTCGTATGCCACTTGGTCGAGGTACGTAAGACTTAGAAGTGGAAGAGTAGACAAAACCAAGTCATAGAGACGTACATCTAGCTCCTTCAAAACGGGCATCTGTACCAGCTGACCAGGCCAGCAGCAGAGCTGATAAAGAGAAATGAATAATGGTTATGACAAGTAAGCAAACATAACATGTAAGAAAGAAAAAGGATATCATGTTCACTTTAAGATGGAAGAAATTACTGGTAACCATAAATCAACCACAAACAAAATATACACCTGGTAGAGCACATTACCTGATCAGGAGAAGTGTGGAGGTGTAGTGACTCTTCACAGTTTCGCTGTTCACCAGGTAAGGTAACTACCACCAGAAAAGGGGGGATTGCTGCCTCGGCCCGTTAGAGGGAAGCACCAGCTGAACCTGTGAATGATCGCCGGCTGACTAACAACCTTAACCCATAATTATACTCCACTTTTTCCTCACATTTGACCTACCTTGTTAACTACCACTTGCTCGTTTGTGTCAGCCTGTACCTAGCACCGTCTAGCAGTAGCCGTGCTGGTCATGTGTGGAGTCACGTGATTCCACCTGTGTGAGAGTGCTGCCTGCCATTGCTCACTGTCTGTCCTCTCCTGACCATCGTTGAGACAACACCTCGCTCTCGTCTCTGCTTGTTTCCTCGTCATTTAGACTCTGGTACAGTATGTGTTCGGTGGTGAGACGACACATACTTCTCTGGACTCTGTGTAACTCCGTTCACAGAGAATAGTCTAGACAGTGATTTTCTACGTTTTCTGGGTTGTGTGTCGCACTGACACTCTGAGATAACTCAGGTCTCTAGCTATAGCTCTTGACCTAATTCGTTGAGGCATTTGTGCATCGTCGCAGTCGGGGATTTTTATGCTGAACCTAGAATCACTAATAAGGGAGTTTTGTGACTATTTTGGAGGAACTGTTGATGGTCCCCAGTTAGGGTCGTTTTCTTATCTCCTTGTTCCTGACGCTGTTTTGCTGATATATTGCTGTTCGGCGAATTTGTCATTTTACTGTTCAATCAAGCTGTTCTGATTGTCAGTTTGTTAGAGGAGCTAGCTTATGAGATGTTCAGTCGGTCACTGGTTGAGTCGAGTCTTAACGAGTTATCTAGAGCACATTCATACACACATCTACACTTATTTGTATATATCTGCATATTGTAAATTGCTGACTTTGTACCAGATGGTACATAAGAACCAGATATATGTGCCTTCAGCACAATAATATTATTTATGACTATTGTTTATGACTATAAGGGATAACTGGACCAGGATACTGACTTTGTTGCAAAAGCCCAGTAGCAGGCTGGATGCTGGAAAGGCATTCCTTTCTAATTCATAACTTAATGAACATCCTGATCATTTGTACATTTATTTCTTTTTAACCCTAGACATTCTAACTTTGTTAATGAACATTTTAAATATATTTCTTTGGTTAGTATCCTCTCAGTTGGGATCCAATGCTGTTATTGACTATAACGGATAACTGGACCAGGATACTGACTTTGTTGCAAAAGCCCAGTAACAGGCTGGATGATAGAAAGGTATTCCTTTCTAGTGTTCACTGGAGATGTCTATTTTTAATAGATATCGCGTCATTTTGTAACATCGGAGAAGAGCGGTAAGTCTTTCTTCCACGAGAAGTCAGCCATTCCCCATCCTCTGTGGTGGCTGATGCAACTGGGATGGTACCTGTTCGGGCCCAAACCCCACCAGTTGAGGAGCCACAGCCTCCTGGTGGCCTCCCATGACCCCTATTTCTATCTGGGGACCATATCTTCTTGGGTAGCATCTGCCGGCTGAACTAGTGGCAGATCGGCAAATACAGCAGTCTCCACAGCATCCTTGGCCTTCCTGGTGGGGGCTCCCATCGGCCCCACGTCGTTCATCGACTCGTCCTCGCATTTCAATAAACGTTTAGGCCTCTCTCATGGGCCTGACATGGTGACTGTAGGTGTTGGGACTGAACCAGCCGCTGAGCTGCTGACGGTGACCTTACAGCCGCCCACACGGGGTACGGAGCTGTGAGGCTCAGGTCCCAGGACGGAGCCCTTAGCCACCCTCACGTGGCTCACTGAACACTGTCCAACGATCACGAGAAACAACAATAATCTGTGTGTAAACTAACACAGATGTATAATCCCAAGCGAAAACATTGCCCACGAAGAGCAATAACTGCGCAAATCTGTGCGTAAACTAACACAAATGTCTCCTCTGCTATGTCCTATATATTTTCTCGTCCATCCTCCGTCCTCTCATGCTTTCCCATGTAATATAAATACGTATAATTGCTGTTCTTGATTCACCAGTATACTAACCCTGCCCGAGTCTAGTCTAGACAAAAAACAAAAAAATATATAACCCTAAGGTTTCTAAAATTAATATTTTTCGGCGAAATACCAACACCTTAATAACAATTTTTTTTAAATGTATTAAACATAAATAAAATATTTTTCTGACCTTAAATTCAATATATAATTTTTCTTTAGATTTATAATAATAATAAAAAACCTTTCTTTGAGCAATATTCAAATTTTTTGTGTCATATATTCGTTTAAAAAAAACAAATTATTAAACATTATGACAATTTTGATAATATAAATTTTAGGAAAGGCAAAAAAATATTAAAGTATACGATTCACGTTTAAAAATATTTTTGAAGACTAACTAATATATTTTATTTTCTTGACTGAGTGTCATTTACTACCTCAAATATGTTTTATAAGACGAACACAAACACTCAGAATGCCACCCCCGCCAGACCACTAACACCCTGGATGGCACCTATACTAATCCACTAACACCCAAGATGCCATGCAAACCAGTACACTAACACCCAGGATGCCACCCACACCAGTCCATTACCACCCAAGATATGACCTGGTGGCTAAAGCTCTCGCTTCACACGGCGAGGTCCTGGGTTCGATTCCCAGCCAGGGTAGAAACATTGGGAGTGTTTCTTTACACCTGTTGTCTATGCTCAGCAAAACAGGGGCTTTCTATGTAGTACTATGTCACTGATGTCAGCTAGGACTGTATACCATGTACATGTACTTGTAGTAAATAAAGATATTATTATTATATTTTATAACACCCAGGATGCCACCCACACAAGACCACTAACACCCAGGATGCCACCCACACCAGTCCACTAACACCCAGGATACCACCCCGATGGCCTGGTGGCTAATGCTCTCGCTTCACGCACGGAGGGCTCCGGTTCAATTCCCGGCGGGGCGGAAACATTTTGAAGTGTTTTCTTACACACACACACACATACAACAGGCCTAGTGTCTAATCGACATGTGCCTAGGACAAAATGGAAACTAACTAACCCAGGATGCCACCCTCACCAGTCCACTAGCACCCAGAATGCCACCCCTACCCGTCCAATAACACCCAGGATGCCACCCACACTAATCCACTAACACCCAGGATGCCACGCACACCAGTCCATTAACACCCAGGATGCCACCCCGACCAGTTCACTAACACCCAAGATGCCACCCACACGAATTCATTAACACCTAAGATGCTACGCAAACCAGTCCACTAACACCCAGGATGCCACCCACACAAGACCACTAACACCCAGGATGCCACCCACACCAGTCCACTACCACCCAAGATATGATGCACACCACTCCACTAACACCCAGGATGTCACCCACATCAGTCCACTAACACCCAGGATGCCACCCACACCAGTCGACTAATACCCAGGATGCGACCCACACTAGTCCACTAACACGAAGGATGCCACCCAAACCAGTCTACTAACACCCAGGATGCCACCCAAACCAGACCACTAACACCCAGGATGCCACCCACACCAGTTCACTAACACCCTGGATTCCACCAAAATCCGTCCACTATCACCCAGGATGTGACCACACCAGTTCACTAACACCCAGGATGCCACCCACACCAGTCCACTAAAACCCATGAAGCCACCCACACCAGTCCACTAATACACAGGATGCCACCCACACCAGTCCACTAACATAAAGGATGTCACCCAAACCAGTCTACTAACAATCAGGATGCCACCCAAACCTGCCCACTAATACCCATGATGCCACCCACACCAGTCCACTAACACCCAGGATGCAACCCACTCCACTCCACTAACACCCAGGATGTGATCCACACCAGTCAACTAACACCCAGGATGCCACCCACACCAGTCCACTAACACCCAGGAAGCCACCCACACTAATCCACTAACACCCAGGATGCCACCCACACCAGTCCACTAACATCACCTAGCCCTCTGGTGGCAAAAACCGTCTTTACCCAACAAGATGGAGGGTAGCCGGCGACGAGTTCATACCGTTTGTGTTGAACTACTACAGGGATCTTTATTGGATCACAATGTCTACATTCTTCTGCAAATTCTGCAAGACCTATATAAGATCGCTAACCATGACATCTATGGCATGTCCATGAACGGTGCATCTTGAGTGTTTGTTAAGTTCACATCTTCTACAGTGTATGAAGAAATCATTAAATCGTATCAAGATCAACGGTGTCAAGTGACTCGTACTTATACGTGTTTAAAAATTCGTAATGTCCCATTTGAAGCTGATGGGTATGCTATCCTAAAGCCTTCGAAAAATTTGGGACAATTTACCAGACTACCGCTGGTGTGTGGGGCACTGGACCTTTTGAAGGTAAACTGGATGGGTCCTTTTCGGTGAAAATGTCCATCAAAATACCCATTCCATCTTTTGTGCTCCTTGAAGTATTTCATCCACAAGTGTATGTGTATTTCCCGGGACAAAGGAAGACATGTCGTTTATGTGATGTGTATGAGCATATGGTATATCAATGTGACCATCGGAATCATCGCCAACAGAGTGACAGCAGTGTGCTGTCCAAAGCTCCTACGCATGTTCCAGAGACCGTTGTTGTTTAAAGTGCCTATATAGCAGCAAGGTCTCCAATGCCCTCCTCCAAAGTGTCTGATATTTCACCTGTCTTACCGTGTGTGACATTGCCCTGTACAGCAAGGACGGTTGATGATGTCGATGCAGTGGCGTTGTCAAATGCCACTGTCTTGAGAGATGATGGCAAACTAGGCCTCTCGGTACCCTTTCCGGAAATAGATGGTGAAGTAGAGGAGTGTCCAGCGCCCCCATCCACCCCAGTTGCATCTGATGATGGCGTTGCAAGCCCTCTGTCAACGATTGTAACTCCTGACAGACCCACAGTGATAGTTACTAGTGTGGAGGTACACGGACATGAGACCTCGCCTGCCCGCGCTGTAGTCGATGGGATTTCCCGGAAGCGGGTGGCAGGTAACTCAAGCAGTGATGATGAACTGACTCCAGGTCAACGTCCTGGGAAAAAGTTGTGGGCTGCGATTGCGGCTCATGGCAGTGTAGAGTTTGAACAGATGGAGAGTTTCTCGCCTGATGCTGTTCTGGACGGTGATGGTATTGTAGACCAGAGTATAAATGTGTTGCGAGTGACTACGTGTGATATACGCCAGCAACCTTCCAGTGTTTAACCATTAATGTTATTGGGTTGTGGGCACCCCATCGGAAGGATGCCTTTGAATGGTGTTTAAACCATTATAGTCCTGATGTCATGTTTATTCAAGAGCACAATTATCGGGATGTGAACGAATTGAGGATACGAGGGTATGATGTTTATGGTGTGAATAGTCCACGATTGAAAGGTGGTGTAGCAGTATTACTTTGAGAGGGCAGTCCTTTTCGGTTATGTCATTGGGAAGTTGCGTCTGATTGTAGGTTAGTGCGTGTTAATGGGTGGTGGGGAACGACAAGCGTGGGATTTATTAGTGTGTATGGGCCTGCGGCACATCACGCGAGTACGAAAACCAGTTTTTCAGGATACTCTTGAGTATCATTTCCGGTCACTAACCGGGGTAGTGGTTTTTATTCCCAGCTGTTGGGTGATATTTTGCAAGGAGTTGGGAAGATGAGGGAGGTGACCTAGTTGGTGGAGTAGATTTCACTTTTGTAAGACAAGGCTATGCAGCGCGAATCAATAGGATTTATGTTGCCCGTGCAATTGATATACAGAGTGCCCGGACTTGTGATGAACATTTTACCGATCATCATGTAGTGTTGGTACGTCTCTCTTGGACTGGGTTACCGCACATAACACCTCAGTTTTGGAAATTGAATGTTAGTATTTTAAAAGAGGAAGATGTTCATGTATTGTTTGGTCAGATATGGTCTCATCTATGGAACGAAGGTGTAGGCATTGTAGATATTCTAGAGTGGTGGGACTTAAGAGGTAAACTTGGTATTAAATCCTTTTTTCAGGCGGTGAGTAAAGAAGCGAGACAGTTACATTATGGGAAGTTACATTATTTACGATAACAATTGCATGCATGTTATGAGCCACGTGAAGAGTATCCAGTAGATACCATTGCCGGGGCGCGCATTGCGGCTGGTATTGATGAAGTACTTTGGGGTGATCGGCCATCAGCATATGTCTTACGTGAACAACATCAACGCCGCTGGGCTTTAAATATCATGAGTTTCACGGTACGCGAAGGAGTTGAGTCCTTCCCGACGGGTATGACAATAACGAATACCGATTGTATGAGTCTCTACACTGATATTGTGTACGGTAATAAGTTTAGTGGTTGTCGAGAATGTTCATTTGCCATGGACGTTGTTTGTTCATGGATATCTTGCCGGTTAACGACAAATGAACAACTGTGTGCTATTGGACCTATTGGAGCTGATGAGATACCATATACCCTTCAGGATATGAAAACAGGAAAATCGCCGGGGTCGGACGGATTACCATGTGAATTTGATTTGGAATTCTGGGGTGAGCTTTGTGGATTTTTATACGGTTATTGAATAGCATGAAAAATAAGGGAAGATTAAACAGGTCTCAACAGGAAGGAATAGTAGTTCTTGTCCCAAAGAAAACCGAAAGTACTGATATCCATGATTACAGGGCAATTACCCTGTTAAATACTGATTATAAATTATTTGCCAAAATTTTGTGTAATCGCATTAAACCTCTCTTGGAGAAGGTTTTTCATCCGAATCAGGCTGGGATTCCAGGGCGATCCATGTCTTTGGGACAAAAAGTAATTTGTGATTTTGTTCGTGATCATCAAAGTGGAATGGGGGAGGGGGGAGGTATTTTGGCTATAGACTGGAAGGCCACATACGATAACGTAGATCATCTCGTGTTGAAAACGATACTGGAGGGCTTTTACACGTCCAGTTGTCAGATGGGTAATGTCATTATACGATGACACGTGTTTACGTGTCCAGGTGAATGGGAGGCTGGGTAAGTCTGTGTCTTTGCAGCATGGGATCCGACAGGGGTGTCCGTTATCGTCCATTCTGTTTGCCCTATATCAAGATCCATTATATAGTGCGATGGTAAACGGGTGTTGGCAACATCCATGTACTGGGCAGTGTGGTAGGACTATTCATATCAAACAAACAAACAAACAAACAAATTTTATTTCATTGCAGGTTACATGGGTATCGGAAGTTACAATGTAAATTGAGTGCAAGGAGAGCCACTGACATGCCATGGCATTAGGGGCAGCTTATTCTAGTCCTTAAAAACTATGTACTTAATATTAGAGAAATTTATTGAGTTTATTCTAGTTAAAAATTATTTTCAAAATTACAATATGATGAAATTTTACTGTTTAAATTTTTATATGATGATATTAGATCTTAGATTGTTACAGGTGTTAAGATTCTTGAATGATAATATGGAATTGAGATTATCTTAAGGAAAATAACATTGAGCATTTTTGACATTAACTTATAATATGAGTAGGGGTAACATAATAGTAACATATTATTAAAAATTGAGATTATCGTATAGGAAAGTAACAATGAGCATTTTTCAAAGTAGTTTATAGCATGATCATTTAGGTTTGGGTGAGTAGGTGGTTTTTGAGTTGAGTCTTAAATTGATTATCAGACAAGATTATCTTAATATTTACTGGTAATGAATTCCAGATTCTGGGGCCCTTTATGTGCATAGAATTTTTACATAGGTTGATATGAACACGGGGTATATCAAAAAGTGATCTGTGTCGTGTGTTGTGGTCATGGGTCCTATTAAAGTTGGTGAGGAGAGTTTTGAGCAGAGGGTTTATATTAGAGTGTAAAGTTTTATATATGTAGTAGGCACAAGAGTAAGTATGAATGTTCTTTACGGTGAGTAGTTTGAGACTTTTGAATATTGGTGGAGTATGCTGTTTAGAGTGGGAATTTGTTATCGTTGGCTATGTAGATGATACGACACTCATGATCTCCGATGTCGGTAGTTTGTCTACTGTTGATCGTCTTTTGAACATTTTCAGTGAAGCTACGGGTATGTCTTGTAATAAGGATAAGTCTGGGCTTTTACTTTTAGGATCGTGGCAACGGGTCCTCTGTCCATGGAGAGCCCCTGGGCTGTGCGTGATTCTTTAAAAACATGTTGGATAATTCATGCGTCTAGTACAAATAAGGGGCGCGTTCTCAACTCTTGGATGGTGGTTGATAGTGTTATCCGACGTGTAGGAATGTTGAGGTTACATGGGTTAACACTCCATCAGTAGGTTTTGGTTACTAATTCCATCCTATATGCTAAAGTATGGCACGTCGTGAGTGCTTTTCTGTTGTGCCCGAGGGATGAGACACGTTTGTTAGTTCGCATCTTTCGGTTTATCTGGGGAAGTCGTTGTTGGTTACGCCACAGTGTGCTTAGTTTAAATGTTCACAAGGGAGGTTTGGGGTTATTAGATTTTCATGGTTTCAGTTTAGCCCTTTTTGTTAAGCATACATATGTGCAATACCTGCACGTGGCGAGCCATCCAGTTAGTGAGACGTACCAATACCTGAGCGAGTGTGTCACAGGACGTGATCGTCATAGATGTGTAGATATATTGCGTGTACTTACTGTAGTTTCCAACCCGCGTGCGTGTAAGTTACGTATGTTAGTTCAGGCGACTGTAGAAGATGATGTGCCACTGATCTGTGGTCAGTTTCCGTTGTGTGCTTGGGCGGAGATTTGGAACCGGTTGGTTGATTTTCCTTTGCGACCCATAGTCCGTGATACAATGTATAAATTCTTTCATAACATCTTGCTGTCGGGTTCGGTTCTGTGTACGCGGCGGCAGGTACGTGATTTGCCGTCTTGTAAAGATTGTGGGTATGAAGAAACAGTGTTTCATGCAATTTATTTTTGTGAACGTTTAGAGGCTGTGCAATGTTGGTTTGGTAGAGTTATTAGGTGGGTGGGTGGAGGGGGGTGGGTGGAGGGGGGTTGTCGACTTTATGTGTCCTTAGTATAGACGTGGGGGGGGGCCGGATGGGGTCGCATGGGCCCTGGGAGTATTAGTTACGGATTTCATTCATGTCATGGGTACTCAGGACAGTGGGATCAATTGAGCGTTTTCACGGTATTATCGCAGTTATGTTTTGCACAAAATGTAGGAATCGTCTGTTGTTTGGGAATCATTGGGAGAGCAGTTTCCCGTATACGTACCGTAACTTCCGTGTGGCAGATTTATGGAATTTGTACGATGTCAAGATGTAAAAAAACTGGCCTGTCGTGTGTAATTGTGTGTGTTGCGTTTTGTGAGAGAATAGCGAGAGTGGTTCTGATTAGGGGTGGGATTTTGGATGATATAATACATTTGTGGCCGGCTACTAAGTCGATTGCCGTCTCCACAGTGTCATAATATAGATACCCATTTGTAACGCTTGTGCGGTGGGTAACTATATTTGTGCGGGTATATTGTATTCTGTGTTCTTCATGTCCCGTGTATATGTTCTCTAAAGTGTCATTCGTGTGAAAAAATGGTACAGATTTTCAACATAGTCTATGAAATGGTGTGTCTGCATGTGTGGGTGGCATCCTGGGTATTAGTGGACTGGTGTGGATATCTTCATGGGTTTTAGATACTGGTGTGGGTGGCATCCTGGGTGTTAGTGGACTGGTGTGGGTCACTTCCTGGATGTTAGTGGACTGGTTTGGGTGGAATCCATGGTGCTAGTGGACTGGTGTGGGGGGGATCCTGGGGGTTGTGGGCTGGTTTGGGTGGCATCCTGGTGTTAGTAGACTTGTTTGGGTGGATACTTCGTGTTAGTGTACTGGTGTGGGTGGCATCCCGGGTATTAGTGGACTGGGTGGGTCCCTTGGGTGCTAGTGGACTGTTAGTGTGGCTGTTAGGAGCTTAATATATGTTTTTGTTTGAGGGTTACTTTTTACCCGTCAGAGTCCCGGGCAGGGACTCGGTAGCTGTCTTCAGTACCATGGTAATGTCTGTTCTTGTAGTCTGAAGTTTAGTTAGTATTAGACATACGTGTGGACCTACTTTAACTCATTTTGGGACATGTATAGTGTTATTTTTTTTTTGGGTGGATGTGGTTTTATAGGTTCAAAATTTGTATCAGTTTACTCATTGTTTTGATTTAATGAGTTAATTACCAGTGTGTGTTTTGAGCCATTATCTTGTTCTTGACAAAATTGTGCTTTTATATTTGTATATCAGTATTGTAATGTTTTTTTCCCAATAAAAAAAGTCCAGTAACACCTAGGATCCACCCCCACGCTCTAACACCCAGGATGCCCCCCAGGTCCACTAACACCCAGGATGCCCCCCAAACCAGGCCCCCAAACCCGGATGCCACCACCCATCCAAACCAAAATGCCACCCAAACAATCACTAACACCAGGGTGCCACCCCAAAAAAACCCCAACACCCAGGATGCCACCCAACCACCCTACAAGGATTCCCCCAAACCAGTCCACTAACACCCGGAATCCCCCCGTCCACTAACACCCAGGATGCCACCCCACCAGTATCTAAAACCCATGAAGCTATCCCACCAGTCCATAATACCCAGGATGCCACCCACACCAGTTCACTAATACAACATTGGAGGGGGCTCCATAAAAGCTTTAAGAAGAGGTATGATAAAACTCATGGCGCAGGGGGATAAGTAGCGGCCAGTGAAGAGGCGGTGCCAGGGCTATGACTTGACCCCCCCCCCAAAACTAGGTGAGTACAACTAGGTGAGACAAGGATGCCACCCAAACCAGTCTACTAACACCCAGGATGCCACCCAAAACCCGCCCACTAAAACCCAGGATGCCACCCACACCAGTCCATAACACCCTGGATTCCACCCAAACCAGTCCACTAACAACCAGGATGTGACCCACACCAGTCCACTAACACCAAGGATGCACCCCCCAGTCCACTAACACCCATGAAGCCATCCCACTACTCCACTAATACCCAGGATCCACCCCCCCCAGTCCACTAACACGAATGATGCCACCCAAACCAGTATAACACCCAGGATGCCACCCCACGCCCAATAACACCCCGGATGCCACCAACACCAGTCCCCTAACACCCAGGATTCCACCCACACCAGTCCACTAACACCAGGATGTGACCCACACCATCCACTAATACCCCGGGTCCACCCCACCAGTCCACTAACATCCGGATCCACCCCACCAGTTCACTAA
>WNWK01020645.1:0-35453 GCA_009830355.1 Cherax destructor | reverse complement strand
CACACCCATTAAAGGGGCCTCCATCACCCGCCTGAAAGAGCAAGTTACCATCTGCCCCCGACATCAAGAATGAAAGAAAATAGAGGGACTTACAACACAGATGTTAAAAAAAATTTTTAAAAGCCCCCTTTGACCAACAACAATTATCTGACTCAGTTGTAGTGAACAGCAAACATCTTCCGACAACTATAACCCCAGGTAACTTTAAACAAACCACCTTACAACTCATCCAAGACCATCTTCGTCTTAACATACCAAGTGATGAAATAAATTTAAGGGAAAGTAACTGCCTCTACTACACAGCATCACAAGCCCACACTGCCCTAAACACTAAAAATTATAACATTTTCCAACTACAACGTCCGATCCTTAAGCAAACACTATGATGACCTCCTTGCCCCCCTTTGGGATTCCCTAAAGACAACCTTCACATGTATTGTTCTTACTGAAACCTGGCTTAAGCAGGATACAGTAAAATATTTACCCCTTGCCAGGATACACAGCAATACACAACTCCCAGACCACATCAATTTGGGGGGTGGTATTGCAATCTATTATTTCTAATGAAATATCCTGTTGTGACACCACTTGCTATAGTGATGAATATGGAGAGTATATTTTTGCAAATTTTTTACTGCACAAAACCTTAAGACTCCCATAACAATCGGGGTCATTTACCGGTTTGCCTCATACAAAATCCCAAATTTTGGGATCAACAAAAAACCCTAATAACAAACAATCAAATGAACAAACACCCCCTTACCTTAGGGGAGACTTCAACATAAACCCTTGGCCTACCAGATGACCAGCCAGTAACCGATTTCATCAACAATATGAAAAACACACTTCTCATACCAACAATAAAACCCAAAACCCAAACCCGGCTTACCGGGGATGAGTCAACCATAATCGACTATATATGGACGCAACATCCTAGCCCCCCTTAAATCGGGGATAATAACAGACAGCACTACACACCACTACCCCACCTTCCTCTTAACAAACATTAGTAAACCACCCCTAGAATACACCAAAGTTTCATTTAAACTTCATGACCAGGCATCAATAAACAACTTCACAGCAGAGTTAGAGACGGTTGACTGGGCTATAGAATTTTCAAACGCCAAGGGTATAGATGATTGGACAGACAACTTTCTTAATAAATTACATAGAAGATACAACAAACACTGTCCTATAAAAATGAAACAGATTACGAATAAACGGCTAGGATGCCCGTGGCTAACTAACAGCTTACTAAAATCCATTAACAAAAAACATCAATATGAAAAGCAATATAGACGGGCATTCATACATAAAGAGTTTATTAAACACTATTCATCAGTTCTCACCAAACTAATAAAAAAAGTCAAACAATTGTACTACTCCAGCAGATTCACTGAAACAAGAGGAGATATAAAAAAGACCTGGAAAATACTCTCAGATTCTGGGCACCCACAAACTGAAAAAAACTAGGGATATTGTCCTAACTAAACCCAACGAAACACCACTACAGCCTATTGATACAGTAAACAAGATAAATGACTTCTTCTCAACCATAGGATCAAATCTTGCCAGTAAAATCCCAGATACCAATGCCCGAGCAAGTGATTACCTAGATGGGAATTTCCCATCCTCCTTCTATATTACACCTGAAGTCACCATGATAATCAAGTCACTTAAAAATAAATCAGGGAATCTGTCTCAAGTCCCACCATTAATATACAAACGAGCCGCCCATGTCCTTTCCCATGCTATTTCATTACTTTTTAACAAATCACTAGAAACTAGCACTTTCCCGACACTCCTCAAAACAGCAAGGGTTACACCAATACACAAAGGTGGTGGCCCCACAGACATAAACATCTATAGGCCAATATCAAACTTACCGTTGCTATCCAAAATCTTCGAGAAACTTGTGCACAAGAGATTATACTCGTTTATAACGACACAAAGCATACTCAACCCCTGCCATAGATAACAAAAAAGGCACAATACCGTGACTGGAACAATACACACACAACCCGCACATATAAAAAAGAGAGGAGCTTACGACGACGTTTCGGCCCGACTTGGACCATTTACAAAGTCACACTAACACACAGAGATGGGGAAGTGGTATTTATAGGCAGGCAGACAGGGGAGGGTACCCCTGCCAATTTGGCTTCAGGAAAAATAGAAGCACTAACGATGCAATAGTAAAAATGATAGACCTGCTGTACACAGCATTGGAAAATAATGAATATCCACTAGGACTTTTTATTGACCTAAGGAAAGCTTTCGACACAGTAAACCACAGCATCCTATTCCACAAACTTGACCACTATGGAATAAGAGGTCATGCACCTGCATACTTCAAATCCTACCTCACTGATAGGTATCACTATGTCACCATTAAAGACACATCCTCCACGACACGACCACTTGATACCGGAGTACCGCAGGGAAGTGTCCTTGGTCCCCTGCTCTTCCTCTTATGCATCAATGAACTTCCTAATGTATCACAACACCTGAAACCAATACTCTTTGCTGACGACACAACTTATGTCATCTCCCACACAAATCTTGCCACGCTTAATACCATTGTTAACGACGAATTAATAAAAATATTTACATGGATGACAGCCAATAAACTTACACTCAACACTGATAAGACCTTCTATATTATGTTTGGCAACAGAGCAGATGATCCACAATTAAACATTAGGATCAACACTACTCCTATTGCTAAACATAATGATGGCAAATTCCTGGGACTTCACCTTGACAGCAGCCTGAAATTCAGCACCCATATCCAACACATAACAAAGAAAGTGTCCAAAACTGTGGGGATAATCTCTAAGATAAGGTATTATGTACCACAATCAGCCCTACTCACACTATACAATTCACTCATCTATCCCTACCTCACATATGCCATTTGTGCATGGGGATCAACTGCAATTACCCACCTAAAGCCAATAAAACCCAACAAAAAGCCGCAGTAAGAATTATCTCGCAATCCAACGCTAGGCAGCACCCGCCCCCTACCCCACTCTTCAAAGACCTAAACCTACTCACTGTTCAGAACATCCATACTTACTACTCTGCTATCTACATTTATAGAACCATAAATTCCAACTTTAACCCTGAACTAAAACACTTTCTTGACAGTTGTGACAGGACCCATAGACATAATACCAGACACAAACATCTCCTTGACATTCCCCGTGTCCGACTAAATCTATACAAAAATTCAATGCGCATAAATTCTTAAACTAATTGCTAAATTCTTAAATGCTTAAATTTCAGTACCTCAATTTTGTAAACCTCAATTTTGAAACCCTCAATTTGTAAACCTAGTTAATCACTACAATTACCTAACCTTAATATCAGTATAATCAGTGTATCACTATTGAGCAAGACCTATCATAAGACTGCCTGAAAAGCCTAGGCATACCTAAGCATATTATTGGCCATCTTGTAATATCTACCCCATAAAATGTATTAATACTATAAGTATACCCCACTTTGTAATATTACTAGAAATAAATTTTTGATTTGATTTGATTTATATATATATATATATATATATATATATATATATATATATATATATATATATATATATATATATATATTATATATATATAATATATATATATATATATAAAATATATATATATATATATATATATATATATATATATATATATGTCGTGCCGATTAGGTAAAACTGGTCAATTAGCAAGAACTCATCTAAAATTAAGTCCTTTCTAAAATTTTCTCTTATACGTTTAAAGATATATTTTTTTCATTTATGTTAATGTAAAAATTTAAAATTTTGTACCAAGAGAAACTTTGAAAACCTACCTAACCTTATTACAACAAGCGCAATTTAATTTAGCCTAACCCAACTAAATATATTTTAGATACGTTAACATTAATTTAATAATAAACAAACACAATGAAATATATTTTTTTCGTTATGTTCAGAATGATTTTGGCGAAATTATTGCATACACAAATTTTCACTTGTCTTATATGGCAAGGTGAGCGTTGCTATTTAAGCCAAAATCCAAGTTTTACCTAATCGGCACGACATATATATATAATATATATATATATATATATCAACAGGGTAACTAGGGATCCCAGGGCAGCTAGTTTTCTGTTCCAGCGACTCAGCGCTGCTGTTCAGAGGGTAATGCATGCTGTATTCTGGGCACGCGCCCCAGCTCGGAAGAGCTGGATGAGATTTTCGCATTATAATCAGTGACAAAGATGTAACAATATGTACTAGACATGTATCTCTCACCTCGTGTACTGTATATGCCATCTTTATATCAACAATGTATCTCTCAAATCTTTTGTACCATATTATGTAATATAAATATATATATATATATATATATATATATATATATATATATATATATATATATATATATATATATATATATATGTTCGAGTTGGGAGCTGCTCGTAAGTAGATGTACCACTGTATAGGGTTTGCTACTATCCACAGTTTCAGTATCCAGGGCAGGTCCTTGGAACATATCCCCGCAGATATGGGGGTCCTACTGTACTTCAATAAAGTGTATATATATATATATATATATATATATATATATATATATATATATATATATATATATATATATATATATATATATATATATATATGTATATATATATATATATATATATATATATATATATATATATATATATATATATATATAAGAGAGAGAGAGAGAGAGAGAGAGAGAGAAATATGTGCAATACAATCGTAGACAGATGATCTTAACAATGCAAGACAAGCCACGAAGGATAGAGATACTTAACTCCCGATCTTTCATGTTTCCGTGCGTCATCAGGAGCTATGCAATGTTGCAAGAGTAGCATCAGGTGGAATGAGAGGAAATTTTCACAAAGTTAGCGTGGTAACGCCAGCCACCTCTTCTGATCAGAAATAAGTAACTCTTTTTGACTTTATTTGTTACCCTACGTTAAATTACACAAAATTGACATAAAACTTATTTTCTTTCTTAAAAACTGGTCAGTCTTACTTAGAAAAACGTTTGGATTGATTTTAACTTGGGTAGGTCCCAGTTCACTTTTTTGGAAGAAATTGGAAAAATTAAAATACTGTTTTTAGTGGGATAATTTCTGCTTGTCGCCTCTGATTAACTTGAGGCCCTCCATGGTGATAACGTGAAAATGCAAATTCTGAGCGATTTCAAGCTTATTGTGCTTGTGTATTTTAGAATATTGGTCTCTTTGGTTGTCTGTAAGGTCTGAATTACATTTGGACTGAACACTTTGTTTCCTAATTTACAATTTTTATTGAAGAAATTTTAATATTAGTTTCCACATGATGACTTATGAATGCCTCATCTGATTTCTTTCATACATACGTTACTGGGATGATGAAATACAGGGATACCTTTCTGAGCAGCGACAGAAATTCATCTAGTTTTACCACTTTTGAAAATGAAAAATCTGGACCAACACAGACGAAAATCAGTTCAAACTTTTCGCCAAGCAAGATTTCAAGAAAGTATAGTAAGAAAGTAACAAGTTTTATGCAAGCTTAGAGTACATAATGTATAATATTTTAACAATAATCTTGAAGGCCCAAAGATGTTAGAAACACATATAAGAACATTGAGCTGAATTAACTAAGGATGACCAAATAATGTCAAACAGTGTAGTACTTTATTTCTTATCAAATGAAATATTCTCCAATTATTTCAGAGAAACCAATTTGATTAATAAAATTGGCACATGATAATTTAGTACAACATCAAGAGATTTGTTTCCTTTAAGGAAAACACATCAACATTAAAAGTTGAAAGCTGACCAGCAGAAGCAAACACAGAATCCAACTAAAGTGGTGCCCACACAGCCTTAACTCAGGAGAGCTTCCCTCTGTTGCCCACACAGCCTTAACTCAGGAGAGCTTCCCTCTGTTGCCCTCACAGCCTTAACTCAGGAGAGCTTCCCTCTGTTGCCCTCACAGCCTTAACTCAGGAGAGCTTCCCTCTGTTGCCCTCACAGCCTTAACTCAGGAGAGCTTCCCTCTGTTGCCCTCACAGCCTTAACTCTGGAGAGCTTCCCTCTGTTGCCCTCACAGCCTTAACTCTGGAGAGCTTCCCTCTGTTTCATCTTTGCATCAACTACTAAAGACTAATGCTGATAACCTCGTACGTCTCATACAGTGCCTGTGGATGGGAGGTATTTAAATTTTATCAAAGCTTCATATATAGTTACTTAAATCTTAAAGGTTTGAATTTAATTTGGTCTCTTTTGGTCCCAGTTTACATTTATTCAAAGAAGAAGAAGCTTTTAAAATTTAATTAAATACCGATTTTCATGAGATAATTTTGAGAGTCGTCTACTTGGTTTCTCTTTCAACGTTGATAACATGGAAGTTCAAATGAGTCCATCTAAGTTAACAAGAGAGTTAGTTTATGGCTCTATATGTCCTAATATGCTATTTTTATTAAAAAATGGAAAATTAGTGTCCATGTGATGACTTGTGAATACTAAATTTGATACTCTTCAAATTTTCAACGCTAATTCTTAACTGCATTGTAAACTTATACTTTCTCAGATCGAAAAATATCTAGTTAACTGAGAGGTTGACAAGGGAATTATGACAGAAAAACATGACCTGAAGGAGCAACTTACTGCAGAGTCAAAAGAAAAGATTTTATTAATGGCGATTAAGACCCCGAGTTGGATCTGATTGGAATATGACTCACATGTGATCATTTCGGAGAGTGATGATGGTAACGTGGAGCGTTGAACTACAAGACAACACACCTTCCATTGACGAAGCAGAGATGACTGATACTTCAGTAAGGCAGCATGATGGCCACTAAGTCAAAAGTCAATCATCCGGCTTGTAGCACACATCATCCGCTTGGCACATCATCGGCAGCACCATCCGGCTTAGCACACATCATCCGTTGCAATCATCCGGCTTGTAGCACACATCATCCGGCTTGTAGCACACATCATCCGGCTTGTAGCACACATCATCCGGCTTGTAGCACACATCATCCGGCTTGTAGCACACATCATCCGGCTTGTAGCACACATCATCCGGCTTGTAGCACACATCATCAGCATTTTTTTCTGTGGCGCTGGGGACACCAGGCTATTAGATTCCATCAGTGCTGTATGACCCTTATGGATATAGCGCTTGGTTTTGATAATAATAATAATAATAAGTTTCATCTCTGTGACGCATCCGGTATCATACTGACTGAGGTGGACAAGTTGCTGAAAGATAGATCCCTAGTATACTAATACAAACATCGTCGATACTACAATTCTCTTCTTCAACTCGACGAACTTGACAGTACTTTACATATTCGTATGTGTGAAGGCAACGTCTTTCCTGTGCCATTTAATGACTGGTGATTTTTTCTTGCTACTACGCTCCATAAATGTATATTTGTTTCCGTGCCTCGTCTCCCTCTCCCGGCATTTCTCTCGTGTTTCATCTATAATATTCTCTGTCCTGTATTAAAAAAGTAAATTTGTTTTTTTCTGATAAGGAAAACCTAATATTAGCTGACACATTCATCACTACTCTGACTACCACATAACACACTGACGATCCACACTACATAGACACACTACGCTGACTACCACATAACACACTGACGATCCACACTACATAGACACACTACGCTGACTACCACATAACACACTGACGATCCACACTACATAGACACACTACGCTGACTACCACATAACACACTGACGATCCACACTACATAGACACACTACGCTGACTACCACATAACACACTGACGATCCACACTACATAGACACACTACTCTGACTACCACATAACACACTGACGATCCACACTACATAGACACACTACGCTGACTACCACATACACACTGACGATCCACACTACATAGACACACTACGCTGACTACCACATACACACTGACGATCCACACTACATAGACACACTACGCTGACTACCACATACACACTGACGATCCACACTACATAGACACACTACGCTGACTACCACATAACACTGACGATCCACACTATATAGACACACTACGCTGACTACCACATACACACTGACGATCCACACTATATAGACACACTACGCTGACTACCACATACACACTGACGATCCACACTACATAGACACACTACGCTGACTACCACATAACACTGACGATCCACACTACATAGACACACTACGCTGACTACCACATACACACTGACGATCCACACTACATAGACACACTACGCTGACTACCACATACACACTGACGATCCACACTACATAGACACACTACGCTGACTACCACATACACACTGACGATCCACACTATATAGACACACTACGCTGACTACCACATAACACTGACGATCCACACTACATAGACACACTACGCTGACTACCACATAACACTGACGATCCACACTACATAGACACACTACGCTGACTACCACATGCACACTGACGATCCACACTATATAAACACACTACGCTGACTACCACATACACACTGACGATCCACACTACATAGACACACTACGCTGACTACCACATGCACACCGACGATCCACACTACATAGACACACTACGCTGACTACCACATACACACTGACGATCCACACTACATAGACACACTACGCTGACTACCACATACACACTGACGATCCACACTATATAGACACACTACGCTGACTACCACATAACACTGACGATCCACACTACATAGACACACTACGCTGACTACCACATAACACTGACGATCCACACTACATAGACACACTACGCTGACTACCACATACACACTGACGATACACACTACATAGACACACTACGCTGACTACCACATACACACTGACGATCCACACTACATAGACACACTGCGCTGACTACCACATACACACTGACGATCCACACTACATAGACACACTACGCTGACTACCACATACACACTGACGATCCACACTACATAGACACACTACGCTGACTACCACATACACACTGACGATCCACACTACATAGACACACTACGCTGACTACCACATAAACACTGACGATCCACACTACATAGACACACTACGCTGACTACCACATACACACTGACGATCCACACTACATAGACACACTACGCTGACTACCACATACACACTGACGATCCACACTACATAGACACACTACGCTGACTACCACATAAACACTGACGATCCACACTACATAGACACACTACGCTGACTACCACATACACACTGACGATCCACACTACATAGACACACTACGCTGACTACCACATGCACACTGACGATCCACACTATATAGACACACTACGCTGACTACCACATGCACACTGACGTCCACACTACATAGACACACTACGCTGACTACCACATACACACTGACGATCCACACTACATAGACACACTACGCTGACTACCACATAACACTGACGATCCACACTACATAGACACACTACGCTGACTACCACATACACACTGACGATCCACACTACATAGACACACTACGCTGACTACCACATGCACACTGACGATCCACACTACATAGACACACTACGCTGACTACCACATACACACTGACGATCCACACTACATAGACACACTACGCTGTCTACCACATGCACACTGACGATCCACACTATATAGACACACTACGCTGACTACCACATGCACTCTGACGATCCACACTACATAGACACACTACGCTGACTACCACATACACACTGACGATCCACACTACATAGACACACTACGCTGACTACCACATGCACACTGACGATCCACACTATATAGACACACTACGCTGACTACCACATGCACTCTGACGATCCACACTACATAGACACACTACGCTGACTACCACATACACACTGACGATCCACACTACATAGACACACTACGCTGACTACCACATACACACTGACGATCCACATACACATGACGACCACACATCCAACGCTGACTACCACATAAACACTGACGATCCACACTACATAGACACACTATGCTGACTACCACATGCACACTGACGATCCACACTATATAGACACACTACGCTGACTACCACATGCACACTGACGATCCACACTACATAGACACACTACGCTGACTACCACATGCACACTGACGATCCACACTATATAGACACACTACGCTGACTACCACATACACACTGACGATCCACACTACATAGACACACTACGCTGACTACCACATACACACTGACGATTCACACTATATAGACACACTACGCTGACTACCACATGCACACTGACGATCCACACTACATAGACACACTACGCTGACTACCACATAAACACTGACGATCCACACTACATAGACACACTACGCTGACTACCACATACACACTGACGATTCACACTATATAGACACACTACGCTGACTACCACATGCACACTGACGATCCACACTACATAGACACACTACGCTGACTACCACATACACACTGACGATTCACACTATATAGACACACTACGCTGACTACCACATACACACTGACGATCCACACTACATAGACACACTACGCTGACTACCACATACACACTGACGATTCACACTATATAGACACACTACGCTGACTACCACATGCACACTGACGATCCACACTACATAGACACACTACGCTGACTACCACATACACACTGACGATCCACACTACATAGACACACTACGCTGACTACAGCAGTTTTTCTAGATTTACGAGCAGCAACAAATCACTTTTCCGTTTAAACCCCCAAATGTTGTCTCCCATCATGTTTTCATTATATGATCCCTGACATCTGTGTTCAAAGTCCATTATATTTTATCTTGTTGGAAGCGCTCCCCTTGCTCCTCTGAGTATGCTCACATATTCTCCTTGAAACTGTCAAGATGAGCATCAAGGATATGGACCTTAAGGGACATCCTACATCTCATCTGACGTTAGCTTTTTACCAAGGTCTCAACAAGTTCCACATAATTGTCAGCCTTGTTGTTGCCCAGAAAGTCCTGTGCTACAGAAACAAAACTCTCCCAGGCTTCCTGTTCCTTCTCTGTGAGCTTCTTTGGAAATTCTGAGCACTCCATGATTTTCCTGACTTGTGGTCCAGTGAAGATGTCAGCCTTCACCTTTGTCTCTGATAGCTTGGGAAAGAAGTCTCGAAGATACTTGAAGGCTGCAGACTCTTTGTCAAGAGCTGTAACAAACTTTCATTAGCCCTAGTTTGATGTGTAATGGAGGGAAGAGAACCTTTTGAGGATCTACCAATGGTTTATGTTTAATATTATGTCTTCCTACTGAGAACTCAGTTCTTTGAGGCCAGTGCTTCCTCTGGTAATTTGCTGCTCTGTCTCTACTATCCCAATGACAGAGATAACAGGGAAACTTGGTAAACCCTCCTTGAAGTCCCATCAAAAATGCCACCATTTTGAAGTCTCCAATAACCTCCCAGCCATACTTATCATAGTTCAGAGCTTCTAGTAGAAGTTTGACACTGTTGTAGTCCTCCTTAAGATGCACTGAATGAGCCAAGGGAAGAGATGGATACTTGTTCCCATTGTGCAGAATTACAGCTTTTAGGCTTCTGGAGGAGCTGTCAATGAAGAGTCTCCACTTATTTGGATTGCATGCAATTCCAATTGCATCAAACAGGCCTGATACATCATTACAGTACCACAATCTGTCTTCATTAGTGAAGAAGCCTGAGAAATGTTGGTGGCGTTTTCTTTGGCTTGTCACTTGCACACTTTCATCCACCAAGTCCCACTCCTTGAGCCTTGAACTCAAAAGCTCAGCATTTGACTTTGTCAAACCAAGATCTCTGATAAGGTCATTGAGGTCTGTTTGGTTTGGGTAGTAAGGATTCCACTCAACAGCTGCATCTGTGAGATCATAGTCTTGTTCACTGTGCTCTACATTTTCTGATTTGCTGCTTTCTTCTTCTGACGGTTGACTTCTTTCTGGAGGTGTAGGTACAGGAAGATCAGCACTGTGTGGTACTGGTGCAATAGAAGAGGGAAGGTCTGGATAAGAAATAGCAGGTGCATTTTTCCCAGTTCGGTGTTTGAAAGGATCCACCAGGCAGAAGTAACAGTTGGTGTAGTGATCAGTTGGTTCACGCCATATTCTAGGAACAGTAATCTTCATGGCTCTTTTTTATCCTCTATACCATCCTGTAAAAGAACAAAAGAATTAGTTTCTGTTACATACATTTCCTTTACAAAATGTTTCTATTCAAGATTTTACCCTTCATATAACTATAATGACTTTCTTACCATCTAATGTTTTCTTACAATGCCCACAGCAACATGAGGTGCCCAGGTCTTGTCTTGGTCCACAACTGGCATACCAAAATATGCTTTGTAAGCTTCACACATTTTTTTTAGATGCTGTTACAGAGAACTTCTTTGCTCTTGTCTTAATGAATTGACCACATATGTAGCAGAATGTCTCTGAAGAATGATTGCAGCCTCTTGATGCCATTTCACTTCTTCTGATGTGTCTTCTCAGGCAGCCAGAGCTGAACTGAATGCTGGTTTGTGAGTCCCTGTTTTTATATTTGCCAAGCAAAACCCTAGAACATAAAAGTTTTACAACAGTCTTTCTTTAAAGTGTTCCAGAAGTGTCCTGACCACGAAAGCAAAGTTCTGGGATTTTAAAGTTTGTTTAGTTATAAAGAATTGGGAAATGATGCTTATTTCCCAGGAATACGAAAAAAAAAATTCTTACATAGTGAATTATCTGTTATTTATAAATCTTAAAATTTATAAAAATTATTTTAATTTAATGAACCTAATTTAATGGTATATTTATATAGGAAAGTTAGGGGGTGTGTAGACCAAGTGTTTACAGTGAAACATATAGGTGAACAGTATTTAGATAAGGGTAAAGAGGTTTTTGTGGTATTTATGGATTTGGAAAAGGTGTATGATAGGGTGAATAGGGGGGCAATGTGGCAGATGTTGCAGGTGTATGGAATAGGAGGTAGGTTACTGAAACAGTGAAGAGTTTTTACGAGGATAGTGAGGCTCAGGTTAGAGTATGTAGAAGAGAGGGAGATTATTTCCCAGTAAAAGTAGGCCTTAGACAGGGATGTGTGATGGCACCGTGGTTGTTCAATATATTTATAGATGGGGTTGTAAGAGAAGTGAATGCTCGGGTCTTGGCAAGAGGTGTGGGGTTAAAAGATGAAGAATCTAACACAAAGTGGGAGTTGTCACAGTTGCTCTTTGCTGATGACACTGTGCTTTTGGGAGATTCTGAAAAGAAGTTGCGGAGGTTGGTGGATGAGCTTGGTAGGGTATGTAAAAGAAGAAAATTAAAAGTGAATATAGGAAAGAGTAAGGTGATGAGGATAAAAAAAAGATTAGGTGACGAAAGATTGGATATCAGATTGGAGGGAGAGAGTATGGAGGAGGTGAATGTATTCAGATATTTAGAAGGGGACGTGTCAGCAGATGGGTCTATGAAGGATGAGGTGAATCATAGAATTAATGAGGGGAAAATGGTGAGTGGTGCTCTTAGGAGTCTGTGAAGACAAAGAACTTTGTCCATGGAAGCAAAGAGGGGAATGTATGAGAGCATAGTTATACTAACACTCTTATATGGGTGTGAAGCATGGGTGATGAATGTTGCAACAAGGAGAAGGATGGAGGCAGTGGAGATGTCATGTCTGAGGTCAATGTGTGGTGTGAATATAATGCAGAGAATTCGTAGTTTGGAAATTAGGAGGAGGTGGTGGATTACCAAAACTATTATCCAGAGGGCTGAGGAGAGGTTTTTGAGGTGGTTCGGACATGTAGAGAGAATGGAACGAAACAGAATGACTTCGAGAGTGTATAAATCTGTAGTGGAGGGAAGGCGGGGTAGGTGGCGGGGTAGGGGTCGGCCTAGGAAAGGTTGGAGGGAGGGGGTAAAGGAGGTTTTTTGTGCGAGGGGCTTGGACTTCCAGCAAGCATGCGTGAGCGTATTTGATAGGAGTGAATGAAGACAAATGGTTTTTAATACTTGACGTGCTGTTGGAGTGTGAGCAAAGTAACATTTATGAAGGGATTCAGGGAAACTGGCAGGCCGGACTTGAGTCCTGGAGATGGGAAGTACAGTGTCTGCACTCTGAAGGAGGTGTGTTAATGTTGCAGTTTTATAACTGTAGTGTAAAGCACCACTCTGGCAAGACAGTGATGGAGTGAATGATGATGAAAGTTTTTATTTTTCTGGCCACCCTGCCTTGGTGGGAATCGGCCGATGTGTTAATAAAATAAATAAAAATTATAGTATAGAAAGCTGGTTTTAAAATATACCTGAATATACACAGAGACCTCGGAAGCGACTAATTCTTCTAATGTTATAATCGTTTATGGTTTGAAAGTACCTGACTTACTTTTTAACAGATTCCTGTACATACAAAGTCTTATAAGACAATCTGACACAAGGTAATCAACATGGAGAAGTTAGTTCCTCTCCATGACACATGCTGAGAGTTCACTCACTAGTTTAGGAGAGATTAAACTATTCATAACTGATGGTGTACAGGTGACTTGCAGCAGTAATAGTTTTGAGTGTAATTTATAGGCTTTCAAACCTGTTAAAGGCATCAGTATTGTATTAATAGTAAATCTGTCATGAAAGTTACATTGTGTCTAACATTTAACTAACTGTGTGAGCAATATGTCAGAAGATTCATTTAGCTTTGTTAACATAGAAGAGTTCTTATGAAGATCTACAATATATTTACAAACTTCAGAGGAGAAATATTCAATAAATTCTAGTTGTAGAACCATCCCAGCTTCTCTAGGATTGCACGGCGTCACCCAGCTCCTCTAGGATTACAAGGCATCACCCAGCTCCTCTATGATTGCAAGGCGTCACCCAGCTCCTCTAGGATTGCAAGGCGTCACCCAGCTTCTCGAGGATTGCACGGCGTCACCCAGCTCTTCTAGGATTGCAAGGCGTCAACCAGCTCCTCGAGGATTGCAAGGCGTCACCCAGCTCCTCGAGGATTGCAAGGCGTCACCCAGCTCCTCTAGGACTGCAAGGCGTCACCCGGCTCCTCGAGGATTGCAAGGCGTCACCCAGCTTCTCGAGGATTGCAAGGCATCACCCAGCTCCTCTAGGATTGCACGGCGTCACCCAGCTCTTCTAGGATTGTAAGGCGTCACTCAGCTTCTCTAGGATTGCAAGGCGTCACCCAGCTCCTCTAGGATTGCACGGCGTCACCCAGCTCCTCTAAGATTGCACGGCGTCATCCAGCTCTTCTAGGATTGCACGGCATCACCCAGCTTATCTAGATATGCAAGGCGTCACCCAGCTCCTCGAGGATTGCAAGGCGTCACCCAGCTCCTCGAGGACTGCAAGGCGTCACCCAGCTCCTCTAGGATTGCAAGGCGTCACCCAGCTTCTGTAGGATTGCAAGGCGTCACCCAGCTCCTTCTGGATTCAAGGCGTCACCCAGCTCTCGGATTACAAGGCATCACCCAGCTTCTCTAGGATTGCAAGGCGTCACCCAGCTCTCTGTAGGATTGCAAGGCGTCACCAAGCTCCTCTAGGATTGCAGGCGATCACCCAGCTTCTGGATTGCAAGGCGTCACCCAGCCTCTAGGATTGCAGGCGTCACACCCCGCTCCTCTAGGATTGCAAGGCGTCACCCAGCTTCTGTAGGATTGCAAGGCGTCACCAAGCTCCTCTAGGATTGCATGGCGTCACCCAGCTTCTGTAGGATTTCAAGGCGTCACCCAGCTCCTCTAGGATTGCAAGGCGTCACCCCGCTCCTCTAGGATTGCAAGGCGTCACCCAGCTTCTGTAGGATTGCAAGGCGTCACCCAGCTTCTGTAGGATTTCAAGGCGTCACCCAGCTCCTCTAGGATTACAAGGCGTCATCCAGCTCCTCTAGGATTGCAAGGCATCACCCAGCTTCTGTAGGATTGCAAGGCGTCACCAAGCTCCTCTAGGATTGCAAGGCGTCACAAAGCTTCTGTAGGATTGCAAGGCGTCACCCAGCTTCTGTAGGATTGCAAGGCGTCACCCAGCTCCTCTAGGATTGCAAGGCGTCACCCCGCTCCTCTAGGATTGCAAGGCGTCACCCAGCTTCTGTAGGATTGCAAGGCGTCACCAAGCTCCTCTAGGATTGCAAGGCGTCACCCAGCTTCTGTAGGATTGCAAGGCGTCACCCAGCTTCTGTAGGATTGCAAGGCGTCACCCAGCTCTTCTAGGATTGCAAGGCGTCACCCAGCTCCTCTAGGATTGCAAGGCGTCACCCAGCTTCTGAGAGGATTGCAAGGCGTCACCCAGCTCCTCTAGGATTACAAGGCGTCACCCAGCTCCTCTAGGATTGCAAGGCGTCACCCAGCTCCTCTAGGATTACAAGGCGTCACCCAGCTTCTCTAGGATTGCAAGGCATCACCCAGCTTCTGTAGGATTGCAAGGCGTCACCAAGCTCCTCTAGGATTGCATGGCGTCACCCAGCTTCTGTAGGATTGCAAGGCGTCACCCAGCTCCTCTAGGATTGCAAGGCGTCACCCCGCTCCTCTAGGATTGCAAGGCGTCACCCAGCTTCTGTAGGATTGCAAGGCGTCACCAAGCTCCTCTAGTATTGCATGGCGTCACCCAGCTTCTGTAGGATTTCAAGGCGTCACCCAGCTCCTCTAGGATTGCAAGGCGTCACCCCGCTCCTCTAGGATTGCAAGGCGTCACCCAGCTTCTGTAGGATTGCAAGGCGTCACCCAGCTTCTGTAGGATTTCAAGGCGTCACCCAGCTCCTCTAGGATTACAAGGCGTCACCCAGCTCCTCTAGGATTGCAAGGCGTCACCCAGCTTCTGTAGGATTGCAAGGCGTCACCAAGCTCCTCTAGGATTGCAAGGCGTCACCCAGCTTCTGTAGGATTGCAAGGCGTCACCCAGCTTCTGTAGGATTGCAAGGCGTCACCAAGCTCCTCTAGGATTGCAAGGCGTCACCCAGCTTCTGTAGGATTGCAAGGCGTCACCAAGCTCCTCTAGGATTGCAAGGCGTCACCCAGCTTCTGTAGGATTGCAAGGCGTCACCCAGCTTCTGTAGGATTGCAAGGCGTCACCCAGCTCCTCTAGGATTGCAAGGCGTCACCCAGCTCCTCTAGGATTGCAAGGCGTCACCAAGCTTCTGAGAGGATTGCAAGGCGTCACCCAGCTCCTCTAGGATTACAAGGCGTCACCCAGCTCCTCTAGGATTGCAAGGCGTCACCCAGCTTCTGTAGGATTGCAAGGCGTCACCAAGCTCCTCTAGGATTGCAATGCGTCACCCAGCTCCTCTAGGATTGCAAGGCGTCACCCAGCTTCTGTAGGATTGCAATGCGTCACCCAGCTCCTCTAGGAATGCAATGCGTCACCCAGCTTCTGTAGGATTGCAAGGCGTCACCAAGCTCCTCTAGGATTGCAAGGCGTCACCCAGCTTCTGTAGGATTGCAAGGCGTCACCCAGCTTCTGTAGGGTTGCAAGGCGTCACCCAGCTCCTCTAGGATTGCAAGGCGTCACCCAGCTTCTGTAGGATTGCAAGGCGTCACCCAGCTTCTGTAGGATTGCAAGGCGTCACCCAGCTCCTCTAGGATTGCAAGGCGTCACCCAGCTCCTCTAGGATTGCAAGGCGTCACCCAGCTTCTGTAGGATTGCAAGGCGTAACCAAGCTCCTCTAGGATTGCAAGGCGTAACCAAGCTCCTCTAGGATTGCAAGGCGTCACCCACCTCCTCGAGGATTGCAAGGCGTCACCCACCTCCTCGAGGATTGCAAGGCGTCACCCAGCGCGTAACATTAATTGCTCACTAATACATGTGTAACCTTCCCACAGGTGTAGTGACAGTCGCCAGACTGTGACGTTATTCACTTCATTAACAGGTGTATTCCCACAGGTGTCGTGGCTGCGACATAGAGACACACACCTGCTGACGGTGGGGCCGTACACCTACACCAGCGACCAGAGGTTCAGAGCAGTGCACACTGCAGGCTCCGAGGACTGGGCGCTCACTGTTAAGTTCGCACAAGTGAGAGACTCTGGCATGTATGAGTGCCAAGTGTCCACCACGCCTCCCATGAGGCACCACATCTGGCTCACAGTCGTAGGTGAGTGTATGTATAATTCTTTAATCCCATCAGGTAAAATTACCAAACAGTCTTTGTCGTTAGGATGCCATTGAAAATGAACTACGTATTGACTCTCTTTTGATATACTGAGTTACTAATATTCCTGGTTAATAATCACAATAATATCGTATTGAGTTGACCCATTCAGTGACCCTGTGTGCTTGTCATTGCTTGCTTGTCATTGCTTGCTTGTCATTGCTTGCTTGTCATTGCTTGCTTGTCATTGCTTGCTTGTCATTGCTTGCTTGTCATTGCTTGCTTGTCATTGCTTGCTTGTCATTGCTTGCTTGTCATTGCTTGCTTGTCATTGCTTGCTTGTCATTGCTTGCTTGTCATTGCTTGTTGTCATTGCTTGCTTGTCATTGCTTGCTTGTCATTGCTTCTTGTCATTGCTTGCTTGTCATTGCTTACTTGTCATTGCTTGCTTGTCATTGCTTGCTTGTCATTGCTTGCTTGTCATTGCTTGCTTGTCATTGCTTGCTTGTCATTGCTTGCTTGTCATTGCTTGCTTGTCATTGCTTGCTTGTCATTGCTTGCTTGTCATTGCTTGCTTGTCATTGCTTGCTTGTCATTGCTTGCTTGTCATTGCTTACTTGTCATTGCTTACTTGTCATTGCTTGCTTGTCATTGCTTACTTGTCATTGCTTGCTTGTCATTGCTTACTTGTCATTGCTTGCTTGTCATTGCTTACTTGTCATTGCTTGCTTGTCATTGCTTACTTGTCATTGCTTGCTTGTCATTGCTTGCTTGTCATTGCTTGCTAGTAATGATCTGAGTGTCACCATTATAGATTACAATTGGGTCTAAATATCACTATGGTTGGAACGTCTACAGCTACAGCTAGCTTACAAGATTTAGATTCAATTATGTATCACTGTAGAAGTCTGAAGAAGCAGCAGCTTACGAGAGTTGGAATGAGTGGTGGTATACCTGGAGTATACCTGGAGGGGGTTCCGGGGGTGAACGACCCCGCTGCCCGGTCCATGACCAGGCCTGATCAACCAGGCTGTTACTGCCGGCGTGAACACAGTCTGTACAGTAGTTCTACAACAGCAGTGACAGCTGGCTTACCAACTGTGGTGAGCAGTCTGCTGGGCATCATAGCACCAGCAGGAGGACCGCAGCAGTGAAAGCTAGCTTACAAGTGCTAGACTGAGTGGTGCTAGACAGTCTACCTAACACAACACCAGTATCCCCGAACACATACTATTAACTAAATGACAGAATTATTTTTTTTTCTTTTTCTTCATATTTTATTTTGACTTACCACTTGAGAATGCCTCAGTCGCTCAGTTTCAACTCTTCAGTGTTATTGACTATAACTAAAAAAAGATGTCTTGCAACTATTAGGATATGTCCTTTTGTTGATTTTATAAAACTATTCCAGATTTACGTTTCAGTGCAATATCTATAGAAAGCTTCTTCCGATCAGCTTCAAACTTCAAACGCTAATGTTTCCAAATAAGAAGAAGTTGTGAGTTGACAATGGACTGTGTAGTTACAAATTTATCAGTTTTACGTACACAATATCGGGGAAATTTCTTTGCCAAATAACTCATCTGAACATCAAGAGTTGACCGATGCAAGTTATGGAAAGATGATTCTCTATATATTTAGGCTGTGTAAATGTATATTTACCAGTCCATCAATGTTGTTAATAATTTTTAAAATGTTGAAAACTGTGTAATAACTCCAGAACGACTCTTTTGCATTGTTAATGGCCTGTTTAAGTTCCCATTTGCCAGTTTTATGAAACAAGTTGTGAATCAGAGTTCCATGCAGTATCTACAGAGCACTTTTTTTTTCCTCCCCTTCAAACCTTAACGTTGGTGGATCTTACCTAAAGAAAAATTCAGATTAAATCTTAGGCTGCATAGGTGTCAATGTGACAATTTTATGGAAGAAATTGCAAAACTGGAATAATGGTCTACTTGCGATAGCTTCAAACCCTCAACAGTTAGAAGTTGAACCCTTTACCGGGCACTCCCAGGAAAATGAGAATTTCGAAATATAATTCATATGAGTGGATAGAGTAGCTCAATGTAAGAGAAATGAGCCCATATAATTGGAAATCTGAAAGTAACTTCTTGTTCAATTGGCAATATTCGAGGATCGATTTTTCACGGTCCTGCCCGGTAAAGGGTGTCAAATTCTGAATGTTGCAAATTTGCAATTGTTAATAAAACTCCAAATAAGTATTTTTTTATTTTATTATACTAATAGACAATATCAAAAGCATTAATGGAACTTGTTTCCAAACATTTTGTAAGTATAAAAAAATATAAAAATGAACCAAAGAGCAACATGGACACATTGCAAAGGGATAAAACTTCAGGTCCTATATTCCTGAATTTCCTGAGAAAGAACAATCATTCTAGATCACTAATTGCTACAATTAAAGGCTATGAAGCAATTTCTTTCCTTTTTGATGCATAGGTTTACTTTGCATATGGCATAGGAAAATGAGGATGTGACATGATTTTCCGTTTTGCTGCAATACTTGCATGTAAATATCTTGCCTTGCACTGGCCAGTGACCTAGCATTTTATCAAACCTATAGTTTTTGTCAAACCTCACACTGTCATCAGGCCTTTCTGCACATTGGTACTGCACTGGAGATGGGAAAAGGTCATCTGGTTCTGGATCTGAGTCACTTTCCTCCAAAATGCAGAGATATTTGGACTTCTCTTTGGAGGATTCACCATAGAACAATTTCTCATTGAACTGGAATGACAATAAGAATGTTCTGTACACACCCAGACCACTACAGAATTCATATATGCACTAGAAATTTTTATATAAATATTTATTTACTGAAATTTCAAATTTGGCCCTGATGGGCGGGACCGTTTTTTCGTGGTCCTTTATTGTAGCACTTTTTTTCAATTGCATGGTACACTCATATTATGCTTCACTAACTCCTGATATATATCTCAAAATATGCCTAAACTATTCATATACACACTGGACACAACAATAAGTACTTACCGACATTGTAGAGAGTATAATCACAGTGTATATGAGTGGAAGGTGAGCAAAAATCCGGCTCTGGGTGACACCAAGCTAGAAGTGTTTACATTTTGGTCTTTCAAGCAATGGGAAGCAAGCAGACGCTGGTCTCACACAGCTGGAGCGACTCGCAGAAGGCTTGTGATTGGTCAGAAATTGAGAACGGGAACCTAGATGCGCAGGGGGAGTAGGATGATACGCACAAAAACCATGCTTTTAGGACCGTTTTTTTTATGATCCTGCCCGGTAAAGGGTTTAAAGTACACTGGAATGCTGTAAATTGCAAAACGTTTCTTCATCTCTTCAGCTGTTTTTGTCTGGCATGACAAGACAATTTCTTTAAAAAAAAAAAAACATATTTCGGTGGCTGCGTGATCGGAGAAGGGTATCCCCACATTCTACAACCCCAGCCCACTGTGCCTCAGCGCAGCACAAGTTAATAACGCAGTTAAATATTAGCACCGAAGATTTGAAGGGAATTAAAAGGGATCCACAAAACATCAAATATTCAACTTTCTTCAATAAAAATAGTAAATTAGGATATACACAGCCTATCACAGCCTATATCTAATTCAAACTAACCAAAATGCAAAATAACATTAATCTTGAAGCCTCTCAAAAGTTGCATTATCAAGTTACCAAATGATGATTTGTGATTTTTTTAAATTTTCTTCAGATCTTCAATGCTGATATTTAACTGTATTATTAACTTAGGTTTCATTCTGAAGCTAATCAGATGCGACACAAATTATCGCATAAGCAGTATTTCATTTTTCTTTTTTCAAATTTCTTTCAGAAGAAAGCAAATTGGGACCTACACAAGCTAAATTTAATCCAAACTTTTCTCCAAGTAAGACAGACCAGTTTTTAAGAAACTAAGTATAAGATTTTTATTTTTGCCTGTTAGAAAATATATTTGATATGTTAAAAAAGAAACATGACCAAACGGGGAAACATGGCTAGTGGGGCCAGCTGTGGTGAAGGTGCAAAATCGAAATCTATGCTGGTACAGTAAGTCAGTTTGAGTTAAAACGTCAAGGAGTAAGTCTACGTTAAAGCCGGTATTTTCAGTGAGGCAGAGTGAGTGCGTTCGGATGTTGTAGATGATGAAAGTGAATGTTGCATGTTTTCTGATAGATTATACATTCTATCATTATTTGATTAATTAACTGTGAAGGCTACCAGGCAGTCTTGACTGGCTAGGTGTCAGAACCTTCACCACTACGGTGCTCTTCACCAACTCCAAGACTGAGGGACTTATTATATAGTTCTACTGGCTACCAATTATGTACTTGAATTTGTATTGATAAAGCCACTGGATGGCGAAACGTCTACAATGAAGATCTAAACATCTGTTAAAACTTCGAGAAACTGACTCTCAGTTCAGTACGTGTATGTCAGCCAAGCGCATAGGCGATAGCAGGCTGAATCTGTCCGAAAGGCAGGGTTGCCAGATGAACACAACAGCTTATGGCCAAAATTTAAAGAAAATATGGCCAAAAATGGCCTCTTTGGAAAGTATTAGGCCAAAAATATTAAATATCAGGGGCACATCCTCAAGATATTGAATATCTTGTTCTTTTTCTGCAGTCGAATCGTAAAGGGTTTTTCTGTTATGCATTTGTAGCATTTCTGGAGTCCATTATCACTTAAGAATGAACGGATTCTTACAATTGAATCCCGTAGTTTAATTTCCATCCTGTTTCTTGGTTTAGTTTTGACAGATGTTACATAAGAAATAATTCGTTTAAGTATAGCGTTACTTGCTGCCACGATAAGGCATATTAGGGCGTAATTCGACAGTTCTTTAAAATTATTGTGTTTGGATGTTGCTGCCAAAATTTTAAAGCTCCCTTAGGGATTCCATCTTGTTTGAAGTTTTCTTCGTCATTCCAGGCAACGAGGCTAATTTTTCAGAAAATTTTCCTTTTTCTGTTTGGCTTAGAATAACAGTAGGATTTAAAAGTGACAGGCCTTTAAATATATGAGGTGAGTCAGGGAGCCGCTTGTTCACTGAGGTGAGTCAGGGAGCCGTTTGTTCACTGAGGTGAGTCAGGGAGCCGCTTGTTCACTGAGGTGAGTCAGGAAGCCGCTTGTTCACTGAGGTGAGTCAGGAAGCCGCTTGTTCACTGAGGTGAGTCAGGAAGCCGCTTGTTCACTGAGGTGAGTCAGGAAGCCGCTTGTTCACTGAGGTGAGTCAGGAAGCCGCTTGTTCACTGAGGTGAGTCAGGAAGCCGCTTGTTCACTGAGGTGAGTCAGGAAGCCGCTTGTTCACTGAGGTGAGTCAGGGAGCCGCTTGTTCATTGAGGTGAGTCAGGAAGCCGCTTGTTCACTGAGGTGAGTCAGGAAGCCGCTTGTTCACTGAGGTGAGTCAGGAAGCCGCTTGTTCACTGAGGGAGTCAGGAAGCCGCTTGTTCACTGAGGTGAGTCAGGAAGCCGCTTGTTCACTGAGGTGAGTCAGGAAGCCGCTTGTTCACTGAAGTGAGTCAGGAAGCCGCTTGTTCACTGAGGTGAGTCAGGGAGCCGTTTGTTCACTGAGGTGAGTCAGGAAGCCGTTTGTTCACTGAGGTGAGTCAGGGAGCCGCTTGTTCACTGAGGTGAGTCAGAGAGCCGCTTGTTCACTGAGGTGAGTCAGGGAGCCGTTTGTTCACTGAGGTGAGTCAGGAAGCCGTTTGTTCACTGAGGTGAGTCAGGGAGCCGTTTGTTCACTGAGGTGAGTCAGGGAGCCGTTTGTTCACTGAGGTGAGTCAGGGAGCCGCTTGTTCACTGAGGTGAGTCAGGGAGCCGTTTGTTCACTGAGGTGAGTCAGGGAGCCGTTTGTTCACTGAGGTGAGTCAGGGAGCCGCTTGTTCACTGAGGTGAGTCAGGGAGCTGTTTGTTCACTGAGGTGAGTCAGGGAGCCGCTTGTTCACTGAGGTGAGTCAGGGAGCCGTTTGTTCACTGAGGTGAGTCAGGGAGCCGCTTGTTCACTGAGGTGAGTCAGGGAGCCGCTTGTTCACTGAGGTGAGTCAGGGAGCCGCTTGTTCACTGAGGTGAGTCAGGGAGCCGCTTGTTCACTGAGGTGAGTCAGGGAGCCGCTTGTTCACTGAGGTGAGTCAGGGAGCCGCCTGTTCACTGAGGTGAGTCAGGGAGCCGCTTGTTCACTGAGGTGAGTCAGGGAGCCGCTTGTTCACTGAGGTGAGTCAGGGAGCCGCTTGTTCACTGAGGTGAGTCAGGGAGCCGCTTGTTCACTGAGGTGAGTCAGGGAGCCGCTTGTTCACTGAGGTGAGTCAGGGAGATGTTTGTTCACTGAGGTGAGTCAGGGAGCCGCTTGTTCACTGAGGTGAGTCAGGGAGCCGCTTGTTCACTGAGGTGAGTCAGGGAGCCGCTTGTTCACTGAGGTGAGTCAGGGAGCCGTTTGTTCACTGAGGTGAGTCAGGGAGCCGTTTGTTCACTGAGGTGAGTCAGGGAGCCGCTTGTTCACTGAGGTGAGTCAGGGAGCTGCTTGTTCACTGAGGTGAGTCAGGGAGCCGCTTGTTCACTGAGGTGAGTCAGGGAGCCGCTTGTTCCCTGAGGTGAGTCAGGGAGCCGTTTGTTCACTGAGGTGAGTCAGGGAGCCGCTTGTTCACTGAGGTGAGTCAGGGAGCCGCTTGTTCACTGAGGTGAGTCAGGGAGCCGCCTGTTCACTGAGGTGAGTCAGGGAGCCGCTTGTTCACTGAGGTGAGTCAGGGAGCCGCTTGTTCACTTGATTCAATGATTCTTGAAGCTTGGCTTGGCACCTAAATTTCACAGACTTTATTTTATTATTTTCTTTTGCATATTAGAAGACGTGCTAAAGCTGATCCAGTACGTCATAATTTACTGATCAAATTTAATCTCAAAGTCTACATTTTCTACTATTTTGAATGTTCCATCTTGGTTGTACATCCTGTGATAAAGACTGTGTGTGTGCAGTTCTCTGGCAACATGGTAAGGTTCAATGCGATAGCAATATTAAACTAAGTAAATAATGCATATGATTTGAAATATTTGTAAAAATGGCCAATTAGTTGCCACATTTGCATAAATAGCCAAACTTATTTTTTCATGACTACAGAGTTCATGACTACAGAGTTCCAAAAATGGCCAAATTTCACAAATTTGGCCATGAAATGGCCAATCTGGCAACCCATCCAAAAAGGATTCCATTTTGAATCAGTGCTGGTGCACTAGGACAGAAAAATTAATTCTTCTGGCTGTTACCAATAAGAAGGGAGTGGACTGTCTTCCTGTCTAAGTGTTGCTTTCAGATGAGAGTGCCCGTAATACCTTGAGGAAGTGACCAACTACAGTAACAAGCAGTATTCGATCTCTAGCAACTTCGACGAATAAGTGAGAAAGTGCCAAGGATGAATGTCGACACTGCCACTGCAAACTCTGGTGGTCACTTAGCATGCCGCCGCGCGCTCCTACAGTTAAAGTTGCATAAACACCACCATTGCTTTGTATGCATGAACAACATGGAGCAGGTGTCGCCGCACCTTTCACCACATGTCGTGATGCAGTTTCTGGTCCTAAAGTTCTCTCATTAAGAATTTCCAGGATTGTTATAGCTCATGAATTTCACTTCACAATATACATTTAGTTATAGTTAATAAGGATGTTTACTGTGCTTACTGAGCTATAATATCAGGAAGCAATGTTCTAAATTCAGTACACAAATAACCCGGACATAGAAGAGAGAAAAAGCTTATACCAAGGTTTCGGTCCGACTTGAATTATTAACTAGTCACATAGAAGAGCGGAGGGAAGGGAGGGAGGCAGTGTATATATACGAAGGGAGGGAGACAGTGTATATATAAGAAGGGAGAGAGGCAGTGTATATACACGAAGGGAGGGAGACAGTGTATATATACGAAGGGAGGGAGGCAGTGTATATATACGAAGGGAGGGAGACAGTGTATATATACGAAGGGAGGGAGACAGTGTATATATACGAAGGGAGAGAGGCAGTGTATATACGAAGGAGGGAGACAGTGTATATATACGAAGGGAGGGAGACAGTGTATATATACGAAGGGAGGGAGACAGTGTATATATACGAAGGGAGGGAGACAGTGTATATATACGAAGGGAGAGAGGCAGTGTATATATACGAAGGGAGGGAGGCAGTGTATATATACGAAGGGAGGGAGACAGTGTATATATACGAAGGGAGGGAGACAGTGTATATATACGAAGGGAGGGAGACAGTGTATATATACGAAGGGAGGGAGACAGTGTATATATACGAAGGAAGAGAGGCAGTGTATATATACGAAGGGAGGGAGGCTGTGTATATATACGAAGGGAGGGAGACAGTGTATATATACGAAGGAGGAGGCGATAGAAGCAGTGATATATACGAAGGAGGGAGGCAGTGTATATAAAAGGAGAGGAGCAGTTATATATACGAAGGGGAGGCAGTGTATATATACGAAGGGAGGGAGGCAGTGTATATATACGAAGGGAGGGAGGCAGTGTATATATACGAAGGGAGGGAGGCAGTGTATATATACGAAGGGAGGGAGGCAGTGTATATAGAGACTGAAGGAGGGAGGCAGTGTATAATACGAAGGGAGGGAGGCAGTGTATATATACGAGAGCGGGGCAGGAACGGGAGGTGAGGAGATAGAAGTAATAATGATATGAGAGATGAAGGCAGTAGAGATGGTGGTGGTAGAGGTAGTATTGGAGATAGTAGTAGTTATAGGTAGGGGGGAGTAGTGGTAGTGAGGTAGGGGAGAGTGGAGTAGTGATAGGGGAGAGTGGAGAGTAGTAGGAGTTGGGAGACAGGTAGGGAGATGAGTAGTAGGATAGGGAGAGTAGAGTAGGAGTGGGAGAGGTAGGGAGAGTGCAGTAGGATAGGGAGAGTGAGAGTAGGAGGGGAGTGTGGTGGGTAGTAGTAGGTACGGGGAGAGTGGTAGTAGTAGGTAGGGAGTAGTGGAGAGTAGGCAGGGGAGTAGTGGAGTAAGGGGGGAGTGTGGTAGTATAGGAAGGGGGAGTAGTGTGAGTAGGAGGGGTAGTAGGAGTAGTAGGTAGGGGGGAGTGGTAGTAGAGGTAGGGAGTAGTGGTAGTAGGAGGGGAGAGTGGTAGTAGTAGGAGTGGAGTAGTGGTAGTAGCAGGTAGGGGAGAGTGGAGAAGGTAGGGGGTAGTGGTAGAGTAGGTAGGAGGAGTGTGGTAGTATAGGGGGGAGAGTGGAGTAGTAGGGGAGTAGTGGTAGTAGTAGGTAGGGAGTAGTGGAGTAGAGGTAGGGGAGTAGTGGTAGTAGTAGGTAGGGGAGAGTGAGTAGTAGGAGGGGAAGTGTAGTAGTGAGGGGAGTAGTGGTAGTAGTAGGTAGTGGGAGCAGTGGTAGTAGTGTAGGGGAGAGTGGAGTAGTAGGTAGGGAGAGTGGTAGAGAGGTAGGTGGGAGTAGTGGTAGTAGTAGGTAGGGAGTAGTGGTAGTAGTAGGTAGGGGAGTAGTGGTAGTAGTAGGTAGGGGAGTAGTGGTAGTAGTAGGTAGGGGGAGTAGTGGTAGTAGTAGGGAGTAGTGGTAGTAGGTGGAGAGTATGGTAGAGTAGGAGGGAGATGGTAGTAGAGGTAGGGAGTAGTAGGTAGAGAGGAGAGAGGAGAGAGTAGTAAAGGGAGGGAAGTAGTAGTAGGAGGGAGTAGTAGTAGAGGGGAAGTAGAGATAGTAGAGGTAGGGAGAGTAGAGTAGTAGTAAGGGTAGTGGAGTAGAAGATAGAGGCAGGGGGAGAAGATAGAGTAGTAGTGGGGCATAGTGGTAGTGAGACAAGAGTCAGAGAGTGGAGGGTAGCAAGGCAATGTAGAGTAGTAGATGAAGAAGACGTCGTAGTTGAGGAGGAAGCACAAGAAAGGAGCACTGCTGATGGCCCACGAGGGTGTGACCAGAAGCACAAGAAGAGGAGCACTGCTGATGGCCCACGAGGGTGTGACCAGAAGCACAAGAAGAGGAGCACTGCTGATGGCCCACGAGGGTGTGACCAGAAGCACAAGAAGAGGAGCACTGCTGATGGCCCACGAGGGTGTGACCAGAAGCACAGAGAAAGGAGCACTGCTGATTGGCCAGAGGGTGTGACCAGAGCTACGATAGAAGAAGGAGCACTGCTGATGGCCCACAGGGTGTGACCAGAAGCACAAGGAAAACCATGGATAGAACCACGAGGAAAAGAAAGAAAGAGCAAATAAAATATAGCAATGAGGGAGGTAAGAAGAGGACGAGATAGTCATCAGGTTAACTGAAATGAGAGGAGGTAAGAAGAGGACGAGATAGTCATCAGGTTAACTCACGAGTGTTCGAAGTCTAGAGCACTTAACCAAGGTAAGATTTAGACGAAAGTACCTGTTAAGGTTATAGGTGTTACAGAAAGAACTAAGTCAGGTGAGCCTTCCTCTGGAGAGGCATTTGATTCAGCCTGAACTTCCTCAAATTATAAGAAACTTGCAGGAAAATTTAGCATCTTGAACAGATGCTGACAAGTTTAATAAATATATGTAGTCAAGATGATGCTCCTGAGTGTGTTGATGATGTCAAAAGTGCATCAACAATCTCGGTTCAATTTCAAGTCATTTGTAAGAAAGAAGCCCATGACTCTTGGCTTCAAAAGTTGCCTTGGAACTTGCTGCCAATTTGCCGGAAAATGTGCTATTTGCTCTTAAGTGTCTGCACACTGCAGGCAAATCATAATAGTCTTACCATCTTATGAACAAGAGATTGTAATAACTCACTACAATGGATAGATTACAAATCTTTTCATGGAACATTGCTTCTATTAGGAAGCGGTTGCCTGACTTACATCATATTAGTGCAACCAAGAATATTTATGTCATCTGTTTGCAGGAATGTAGAGTGAAAGAAGGAGTACCTCCACCAAAGTTGTCTGGATATGCAGCTTATAACTTAAGATCAACCAACTGTTGTGTGATGTATGTCAGAAAGAACTTGCCACATTCACTCCTTACCCTGCAGAGTCGAGTAAACATGCAGTATCATGGTGTCAGAGTATACGCAGGCGACTTTTCCATAAACATTTTTAATCTTTATGCCCCAGCAAACCAGCTTCGACCTGATGCTTTACCAGATAGCATCAATAGTGAACCTACCCTCATACTTGGAGACTTTAATGCCAGACATAAGAATATTGGTGGGTCTATAACAAACACCAATGGAACTAAACTAGTGAAATTTCTAAATGAGCATGATAATGTTCGTATTGTAGGCACTACTGAGCCTACTCACATATATGGAGGCATACTAGATATGTGCCTTGGATTTAATACATCATATACGATGCATGACTCTGTCATAGTTGATGATCTTCTATCTGATCACTTCCCAAGACTCACAACTGTCAATCTTGATCATATCTCAAGCAACCAAGGAGCTAAATACAGAAGGAGGAAACTTATTCTCAACCCAGAACACAGAGAAAACTTTATTAACCACTTGGATCAATGGTATAAAGATTACGAGCCCACTGGCACACAAAAATTCAATGATGATCTAGTTACCACTATTGAGACTGTACTCACAGATCAAGTGGGCGGGAAAAGAAAACATAAACCTTCCACTAGAAATGACAATAAAAACCAATGTAAATATTATAATGACCCACAGCTACGCAATCTAACACATGCAGCTATGAGGATTGGTAAAGCATACAGTGAGTGTAGAACCCCAGACCTTCTCAGAACGTTCCAAGCTGCACTAACAAATGCAAGAAATAGAAAGCAAGAACTTAGGCAACAGGAATGGGAACAATTCGTTAGTGGATTAAATAGGTCTACCCCTTTAAGTCTGGCATGGAAAGGTATAAATAAAATAACCAGGAAAAAGACTGGCAATTTTGATCATCCCTTTCCACTTGAAAAAGCAAATGACCTCATAAATGACTGGTCCAAAATCTCCAGGCATGAAAACCTGCCATCTCATATTAGAGAAAAATTAGAGAGTGCTTCTGAAGAAATGTTGAAACTGATTAATTTTATGAGCCAAAATATTGATGAGAGTGATTGCCTCTTCACAGAGGATGACTTAGATAACGTATTAACTAAAGGTCGATCAACTGCTCCTGGAGAGGATGGTATAACCTATGATATTCTCAGAACTTTAAAGCACGTGCCTAATAATCCTTTGTTGGCACTGTATAATACCAGTTACATTGAGGGAGTTCTTCCTACTTCCTGGACCAATAGTCTCATTGTGCCTATCCCTAAGCCCCAACAGCCTGATACATTTAGACCGATGAAGAAATTAAAATCTCATCGGAGTACAAAACTAATTCCAACCACACAATAGAGCGAAAAACTAATGTCAAAGACCTGGGAGTGATCATGTCAGAGGATCTCACTTTCAAGGACCATAACAATGTAGCAATTGCATCTGCTCGAAAAATGACAGGATGGATAATGAGAACCTTCAAAACCAGGGATGCCAAGCCCATGTTGACACTTTACAGATCGCTTGTTCTATTTAGGCTGGAATACTGCTGCACACTAACTGCACCTTTCAAGGTGGGTGAAATTGCTGACCTTGAAAATGTGCAGAGAACCTTCACCGCATGCATAAGTGCGATAAACCACCTCAACTACTGGGAACGCTTGAAGTTCCTAAACCTGTACTCTCTAGAACGCAGGCGGGAGAGATACATTATTATATACACATGGAAAATTCTCGAGGGCTTAGTACCAAACTTGCACACAAAAATCACTCCGTACGAAAGCAAAAGACTCGGCAGGCGATGTAACATCCCCCCAATGAAGAGCAGGGGTGCCACTAGCACGTTGAGGGACAACACAATAAGTGTGAGGGGCCCAAGATTGTTCAACTGCCTCCCAGCATACATCAGGGGGATTACCAACAAGCCCCTGGCTGTCTTCAAGCAGGCGCTGGACAGGCACCTCAAGTCGGTACCTGATCAGCCGGGCTGTGGTTCGTACGTTGGACTGCGTGCGGCCAGCAGTAACAGCCTGGTTGATCAGGCTCTGGTCCAACATGAGGCCTGGTCACGGACCGGGCCGCGGGGGCGTTGACCCCTGGAATTCTCTCCAGGTAGACTCCAGGAACTAGTTGTCTTTGTAAAATTTTTGAAAGAATGATACTTAACAGACTGTACTATAGAATCAGACACCAACTCTCCCCCTCTCTCTATGGGTTCATGAAAGGTAAGAGTGTGCAGAATTGTATCTCCACCTTTCTCACCTCACACACCTCTACTAGTTTCACCACATTTCTTGATCTAAAATCTGCATTTGATATCGCGAACAGAACTGTTATACTACATGAACTAGCCAAAATGAATATTGGTGGTAGCCTACTCTGCTGGATAATAGGATACCTGTCAAACAGAGTATCTTCTGTCCTCTACCAAGGCTTTAGAAGCGAGTCTAAAGAAATGTCCCTAGGTACACCGCAGGGAGGAGTTCTCAGTCCCATGCTATTTAATATTCTGATTAATGCTCTCCTAAATGCTCTACCTGCCTCACCTAAACATATAGTTATAAGCTATGCTGATGACATCATGATCCATACAACAGGGCATAAAAAGATGAGTTCCGTTCTTAATGAAGTTCAAGCAATTTGTAATCGACTAAGCCTTGTAATATCTTCCTCTAAAACAAAGATATTAACAAGCAAACAACATCCCCCACCCATCTTTTTGCAGGGTGAAAACATTAGCTACGTTAAAACTTACAGATATCTTGGTGTAGATGTACCCTTTAACAAATCCACTATACCACAACTAAATGAAAAATGCAAAGATAGACTAAATGCTCTTAAAGCTGTTGCTAACTACAACCCCAACTATGGTGCTAATGTGAGAATCGTGAGAATGATGTGCATAGCCCATATTAGGTCCTTAATTGATTATGCTGCTCCTATGTTGATATTAGCTAGAGAAAGTTCTCTCCGACCCTTGGAGTTAATGCAAAATGAAGCTCTCAGAATTATTCTTGGCTATCCCAAATCTACAAAGGTTCTTAATATGAGGAAGGAGCTTGGTATTACTAGTATCAGTGATAGGATTGTTGAGATTAACACTGTACTTGTCTTACTAAATGTCTAGAAGTAAATACTCACAGATCTAAATGGATTGTGAAAACATGCAATTACATTAAGTTTTACAACCTGCATGAATAGTATCACTGTAGGCAACAAGAGCATTTCACCCTCCATGGAAGATGTGTTCATTTAATATCACATACCTGCAAGTCCCTCCCAAGAAGCTCATTGCTAGTAATCCCTTCCTTAAATCACTTGTTAAAGCAACTGCTCAAGAAGAAATTTCTCCCCTAGCTGGTAGTAATAAGTTATCACAAGTTATATACACTGATGGATCTAAACAGGAGTCTTCTGGCAGGGCTGCATCTGCTCTTGTTGCCACCTCCCTAGTTAAGAACAATAATAATTTTTTTGAACTAGGCATAAGAATTAACAACTGGCGTCTACACTGCAAACTGAATTGTTTGCAATCCTAATGCACTAAAGCTAACTTATGACACTGAGCTTGACTCTATCATCATTACTGATTCTATGTCATCATTGAAGGCTCTTGACTCATATAATGACTCTAACAGCATGCTCATTGGAGAAGCCAGGTATAGATACTCAAAAATCCGGGACAAAGGAATTAATGTACAATTGCTATGGATTCCATCACACATTGGATTACTCCTTCATGATAAAGTTGATATGTTAGCCAAGAAGAGCACCCATCAGGAGAATGTAGAATATAACTTTGGTATATCTGTGTCTAGCATTAGGAATAATATTAGGAGTGAAATAAATAATGAAAATGATTGCTATAGGAATGCAGTTAGAAGCCTGAGTAGATCTATAACCCACTAGGATAACATGAACGTAGATAAGTATGTTTATGGAGCAACTTGCAATGTGAACAGACTGACTGATGTTGTAGTGGCCAGGCTTAGGCTTGGCTACAAGTATTTCTGGCAGTTTGGGAGACACAGATGATGATCAAACTAAATGTAAATTATGTGATCAGGCATATGGTCACTGTCTTGAACACTATGTGCTTAATTGTCCACTTATTGAGGAATATAGAGATAGACAGTATAATAACCTATGTGACATGTCAAGATATCTTATTAATGAAAATAAGATACCAGTTATACTAAGCAAATTTCCTAAATTTGCTTGTAACAGATAAGTGAAATGTAGATATAAATCCAAATGTACAATTGTTAACCCTTTTGGGGCCTAGTGTCTAGGCCTTTTGTGTATCCATATGCTCTTGCGCTACCGTCCACAGGATGGATATGGGGTGCACAATAAATTAGCCACTTCGGTGGCAAAATCTAAATTGCATAGCTACCCCACTTGTGTGACAAGATTACAACCGCCAACACCAGTGGCAGTGTGGGGTGAGACAGCATCACAGATAGTGGCAGTCATAATAATAATTATAATATTTTAGTTCTACAAGTACATGATACAACTTATACAGATATAGCTGACATGAAGATCATGTCCGAAACGCAGAGCATTTCAGACATGCTCTGTCCGAAATGCTCACCTAATTGTGGTTGCAGGGGTCGAGACTCAGCTCCTGTGAGTACTCATCTAGTTGTGGTTGCAGGGGTCGAGTGTGTGTGTGTGTGTGTATCATGCCGAATAGGTAAAATTGGTCAATTAGCAAGAATTCCTTTAAAATTAAGTCCTTTCTAAATTTTTCTCTTATACGTTTAAAGATATATATTTTTTTCATTTATGTTAATGTAAAAATTAATAATTTTGTACCAAACGAACCTTAGAAAAAAATATATTTAGTTGGATTAGGCTAAATTAAATTGCGCTTGTTATAATAAGGTTAGATAAGTTTTCTAAAGTTTTTTTTAGAAAATTATTGATTTTTACATTAACTTGAATAAAAAATATGTATCTTTCAACGTACTGTATAAGAGAAAATTTTACAAACGACTTAATTTTAAATGAGTTCTTGCTAATTGACCAATTTTACCTATTCGGCAGACATTATGCTCAGGTTGAATTTCGCAGAGTTATAGCATAAACAATTTTCTCTCTGCTAATCCAGCAGAAGACGGCTTTGCTTTTTAGGCCTAACTACCCGATTCGGCTTAATCGGCACGACATATATACATAGTATTGAGTTTTTTTACGTAAGGTTCCTTGGCATCTTGAAGGTGTTGATCTACTGCTCCTGGACCTCAAGAAACCTTGAAGCTATAGCTCTTTCGTCCCTTGAGGGAATTCAGCCCACTGAGGATTTTGAGTAAGAACCTTCATGCCTCTTGTGTGCATCTAAGTACAGAGGCAGAGCTTATGGGATTCTAGGAATGTTACTTCTGGATCGAACAGCGACTGGAACATCCAATTTTAAACATTCTCTTCATGTCGAAATATTTTAACTTTTTGTTTTATATCACTAAACTCTATCAAGAATTTTCTCTGTAATGTGAAGTTTCCCAAGTTCTTCACTTAGTTTAGTGTTTTTATGCAGCTCTGGTTATTCCAGTCTTCTCGTCAGATGATGGTTATATTGGAAGCCGAGAAAAATATTTATAGGTTGTTGCTTCTTTGTGTTTTGGTTTCGCAGCTCTTTGTCAAATTCTGAACTTTACATTTTGTTTATAGTTTTAAGTGGGATTTGCGGACTGCTAAGTAAGGCTCCTCTTAATTTCTGTTTCAGATACCAATGTTCTTTGCTGAGACAAATCCCATACCAGAAATTTAATGAAATACTGACAATATATTTTCATTAAAAAAAATGGATAAACTTTTTTCTGTAATCGTCACATTAAACATGCGAGAGGAATGCATAAAAAAGCTTTTCTTTGAATTATGGGCACTCAGAAAAGCAGAATTTCCTTACCACTGTCAAAGGGAATATCCAGCGGCATCTCACCGTGTTTGACAAGTGCTCACCTAGTTGTGGTTGCAGGGATCGATTCACAGCTCCTGGCCCCGCCTCTTCATTGGCCGCTATTCGGTCACTCTACCCGCTCCATGAACTTTATCATATCTCTCCTTAAAGCTATGTATGGATCCTGCCTCCACTACATCACTTCCCAGACTATTATACTTCCTGACAACTCTGTGACTGAAGAAATACTTCCTAACATCCCTGTAGTTCATCTGAGTCTTCATCTTCCAACTTTGACCCCTTGTTGCTGTGTCCCACCTCTGGAACATTCTGTCTCTGTCCACCTTGTCGATTCCTCATTATTTTATATGTCGTTATCATATCCCATCTATCTCTCCTGTCTTCCAGTGTCGTCAGGTCGATTTCCCGTAACCTCTAATCGTAGGACATACCCCTTAGCTCCGAG